>JAFIDM010079342.1:168474-205515 GCA_023159025.1 Thereuonema tuberculata | reverse complement strand
AATTACAAATAGAATTTATTTATTTATTTTTTTTTTTGTATTTCTTTAGTAATAAAACAATGACTGTAAATCTGTAATTTTCTGTGTGATTAATTTTTGTAATTTTTTATATACTGTTATTTTATGTAATTAAATAATTTGTATAACATAATCTAAGCACCTGTTGACAGGATCTCTTTATGGGAGATCCTAACAGGACTTCAATATTGTATTAAAGAAAATAAAATTGATTTATTATTATTATTATTATTATTATGCTTGTATGTTTCAAACCTTGGGTTGCCCCAGCAAAAACAATATGGCGGGTCAAGGACCAAAGCACATATTGCCAAGCGTAAAGACGTGTGCAAGAATGATTAGGGATGTGGGGTTGTGTCCATAAATTTTCTAACTATGCGTGTTGTGTTGAGTACTATAGCCTTCTGCAGTTGTGCATAAGTGTTTTTGTTAAGTCCTAGTGTGCTGAGACTGTGGTGCAATGTGTGAGGCACCAGACCAGTGGCAGACAGAACGATGGGTACAACACGTACTCGATCCTGCCTCCACTGCTTCTGGAGCTCGTGTGCTAGATCAGTGTATTTACTGATCTTGTCTGCGTGAGTTTTCTGCATGTTCTTGCTGATAGGCACTGCAATATCAATGAGATAGGTCTGTTTGTTGACCTTATCAACAAGTGTGATGTCAGGTCTGTTGTGGTGTATGGTTTTGTCTGTGTGAATGGGACGATCCCAGTACAGTTTATGTGAGGATGACTCTAATACACTTTGTGGTATGTACTTGTAGTACGGAACCGTGTTCTTAATAAGTGAATGTTTGTGTGCTAGCTGTTGATGAACAATCGACACTACCTGATTGTGTCGGTGGAGGTAATCTGTCTGGGAGAGAAGGGGAAAGCCAGATATTATGTGGTCGATCGTCTCATGCGTAGTGTGGCATTTCCTGCATTTGTCGTCATGTGTGTTTGCGTCGTGTAGGATGTGTTTCTTGTAGTTGCGTGTGGGGATGACTTGGTCCTGTATCGCGATCATGAACCCTTCGGTCTCCCCAAACAGCTCGCCACTTGTCAGCCATCTGTTCGACGCTTCCATGTCGACATGAGGCTGGCTGAGTTCGTAGTGATGTCTGCCATGGAGTTCCTTACTAGCCCATGATTCACGAAGCTGCTGAGAGTGGGTGTTAGGGGTGGTGAGTGTTGGAGAAAGGTTTTCGACGTCCAGAGGTGTGAGGTGTGTGTCAGCCTTAACAATGGCTGAGTAGAGTGAGGAGTCTTGTGCTCTTTGGTGGAAGTGTTCCCTAAGTGTATGTACTTGTTTTGCATGTAGGGTGATGAGGTTGACGAGTCCTCAGCCTCCCTCCTTGCGGGGAAGAGTCATCCTTTCTTGTGGGGTGGTGCATGTTGTGTTTCGTGAATGTAGTGCGTGTTGTACGTTGTAGTGCTTCGAGTTCGGTGTTTGTCCAAGGAATTATGCCGAACGAATATGTTAGTGTGGGGACGGCAAAAGTGTTGATGGCTTTAATTTTATTTCTGGCGTTGAGTTGTGTTTTGAGGATGTTTTGAATGCGAGGACGATATGTGTTCTTGAGTGCATTTTTTATGTTTGTGTTGTCAATGCGCGCTTGCTGGAAGCCCAGATACTTGTAGGTTTCTCCCTCTTCCATGGATTGGATGGCCAACCCATGGTCCAGTTCAAAACCCTCCAAATTCGTAGTCTTCCCGCGTGTTATATGTAGCTTGCGGCATTTGTCGATTCCAAATTCCATCCCAATGTCTTTGGTGAACTGTGTGGTGACTTGTAGTAAATTAATAAGTTGTGCGTTGTTTGTGGCGTAGAGTTTAATATCATCCATGTAGAGTAAGTGTGTGATTTTATATGGTGTCAGAGTGCCTGAGGTGAGCTTATAACCGTGTTTTGTGTTATCTAGTATGTGGCTCAGTGGATTCAAGGCGAGGCAAAACCAAAGAGGACTCAAGGAGTCTCCCTGGAAAATACCTCTCCTTATGGGAATGGGATCTGTAGTGATGGAGGTGCGTAGGTGTAATGTTGTTCCAACTCTTCATTGTGGCATCTAAGAATGCCGTGATCTTGGGGTGTATTTTGTAGATGTGAAGAGTGTGTAGGAGCCAGGAATGAGGGACAGAATCAAATGCCTTCTTGTAGTCGATGTACACAATATGTAAGTTCCTACTCTTCGCGCGCGTCTGGAGCAGGATTACAGAGTCAATAAGGAGTTGCTCCTTACAACCCTGGGAATTCCTGCGACAGCCCTTCTGCTGTTCGGAAAGAATGTTGTGTGTCTCGATATGTGTGTAAATCTTGTCTGCGAGACAGGAGGTGAGGAGTTTGTAAAGTGTGGGGAGACAAGTGATTGGACGGTAGTTAGCAGGGTGTGCTGTTTCAGTGTTCTTGCTCTGTAGATATGTGACACTCTGTGTGAGGATACATATGTTTTGGGTGTTGGATTATGTCAGTGAGTGCAACAGCTAACTTCCCATGCAGGGACGTGAACCTCTTGATCCAGAAGTTCTGGACGCCGTCTGCACCAGGAGCCTTCCAGTTGTGTGCATGTTTTAGTGCTGTCTTTATGTCTGCGAGAGTAATCTCATAGAAGGACATGAAGGTTAAGTGTTCAGTAAGTTTTTGTGCTTCTGTGATCCATGGTGCTTTATCATTGTGGGGGATAGGATTAGACCACAGAGACGACCAGTATTCGTGTAATGCCACGCTGGTGGGAGTGTTTGTGTTAGTTGTAGTAGAGGAAGATTTAAGTGATCTGTAGAATTTTTTTCTCATTGTATTGGAAAGTATTGTTCTGTTGTTTGCGCAGAGTGCATTGTTTGTATCTTTGTAATCTTTTGCAAGTACACTGAGTTTTTGTTTTAGTGTGTCGAGATGTTCCTGAACCTGGTTATGATGGTTTGCATGTGAAGGGCGAGTATTTATGTGCTTGAATATCTTTCTAACTTGGGACATAAGTTTCTTTGTTTTGTTTTCTGCACAGTATTGTGTGAGCCTGGCTATGTCTCCTCTAAGGTCGCTGATGCGACCCTCAAGGCGGCGTCTCCAAGGGGGGATGTATTCTTGTGACCGTGCAGTGGGAGGTACAGTAAAACCTCGATATAACGCTCCCGCTTATAACACTATCCCGTTCTTTACGTTCCTTTTATACGGTCCCTGGAATTTTCTATATATCTCTATATACTTTTACCCTCTTATAACGCTTCAAATCCCGCTTGTAGAGCTTTTTTATATCGGAAATTTTGTATCAAAAAGAAATGTAACACTGTAAAGATTCTTTTTTTTTGTCCCTGGTAGGAGGGAATCTTTGAACTCTGTGAAATGCGGATCTGTGATACAGTTGTGCAAAATGTCGAAGCGGAAATCCCTTTCTATAAGTGAAAAATTGCAAATTCTCCGTAAGTACGACGAGAATTCTACAGAAGTCAGAAGGATTTAGCAGAATCTCTAGGAATTCCCTCATCCAGTCTGCGAACAATAATGAAAAACAGGGATGCAATTACCGATGCAGCGAAGGATTGTTGCAAACGTAAAAAAGTAAAGTGTGCACAAAATCTGCTCCGAAAATATATTACGATTGCTCCTAGTGGTGTATCAATTGACGTTAATAGTTATCTGAACCGCAATGAAAATGTCATAATTCATAACAGTAGCACACACACCAGGCAAACCACAATCAAAGATCTTTTTAATAGGAAATAAGCTCATATTTGCAGTATATCTAATGCAGAATCATGTATGTTTTTTGTAAAATGGTGTCCAAATCTTTCCCCATCTCATAGATCATTTCCCGTCTACAGCGCTATCCCGCTTATTACGCTGGTAGCTCATGGTCCCTTGACGAGCGTAATAACGGGGTTTTACTGTATATGGTGTTGATTGATTCCAAGTGCTTGAATGGTTCCCTGTGCGGCGCAATAGAGTGTTGCGTGTATGTCTTCTAATGTTTGGATATTGTCAAGGTGTTGTGGGATAGTGTGTGTGTTGAGATGGTATATGACTGTGGCGAGTTGTTTTGATGTGTGTACTTTGGGGAGTGGAGGTCTGAGTGTCGGGTCTGTGCCTGTGTATTGTGCCAGTGCTGTGTAAAAATGATCATGTGCTGCACGTAATATGTCATTAGTTGTATTATTGGGGCATGTGTGCTGAGGGGTAGAGATTGTTTCTGTGTTTTCCATAATGGTGTCTTCTGGTGGGGTGTGGTGTGGTGTCCTTTGGTTGGATTCAACAACTTCTTCCCTAATTTGTGCAAGTATGCATTGGAGGATAAGATTGTTTACCACTATGGAACGTCGCTGATCCGCTACCCGCTGTTCGCTAAGCCCTAACGATGGATACCGTGTGGTGAATGCGTGGTGTAATGCCTGTCTGTATCCTGTGAGTTGAGTCCCTAACTGTGTAATGGTCTAGAAGTCGCGCATAAGATCCTGGTTCATCTGTGATGACCATTGGATGCGCTGGCGTGGTTTCCCAGTCTTGGTGGTCGCCTGCTCTGACACAGACGAAACACTTCCGACTGTTCGGGCTGGATGGTGTTGCCCGGGCATTGTGGTAGCCATACTACAGGATGGGGTGCCACTTTCTCCACCACCACCTGCGGGAGACTGTAGTATATTTTATTATTATTATTATTATTATTATTATTATTATTATTGTTATTATTATTATATCGAAAAAGTTTCAAACCATGGGATTCCCCAGCTAAGACAATATGGCGGGTCAAGGACCTAAGCACATATTGCCAAGTGTATTAAAAAAAAATTATTATTATTATTATTATTATTATTATTATTATTAACTACACTTATTTCTATAGAAATGGATGAGAAAATGCTAAATAATTAAAGTAATATGGAATTAAAGTCATGCGGCATCTGTGTTGTAAACGGAAGCGGCATCTCTTCAGATTTCAAAGGTGAGATGCCACACTCAATAAAACAATGAACGAGTATTGTTAAGTCTAAAAACTTAACATGGATATTGTTCTGTTAGCCCGTACATATCGTCTTTCAAAAGTATTATGAAATACAATGTGATTGTTGTTGTGGAAGCGCAATAAACGTAGCTCTATATAAAGTTTCGACGTGGTCTAATAGACAGAATATCACAACTGTAACCGATCACAGACACACACTCCACTATACAGAAGAATTCTAATATGGTGCCGTTTTTTGAGAGGGAAAGGAACATATTGTCAAGTTTGTGTTGCCATCTATCGACATTCGCGTAAAATATTACAAGTGCGGAATCTCTGATAGCGCGGCATCTCTGCTTAACTTGCCTTAATATTTAAACTGAAGTGCCAAAATTTTAGAGATAGCAGTACGCGGAATGTTTCCGGCTGTAAATATCGACAGTCCGATGACGCCAGAAATTACATAAGAGATTAGAGTCGAACCTATTGAAAGGTACTGTATTTGTGATAGATATGGGACGTGCCAAGGATTTATCACCATTTGATCTTGGGCGGATTGTAGGGGATACAAGAATACCAGATGGCCAATGCTCTTGGATTTCGAGGGCCACAGTAAGAAGGGTATTCCAAGAACATGTGGATTTAGAACAGGCATGTAGAAACATGAACACCGTGGACGCCCTGAGGTGTTTAAGAACGAGACCGTCGGCAACTAATAAGGACAGTAACTACCAAGTCCAGGGGAATATTACGTCAAATCATATCACAATTCATTCCTGGGTCCTCTCAAACCATCAGTCAATGCGTTAGGGCTGTTTTAGTCGTACTATTTAAACAGGCAATCTGAGCGCCATCGGAGAGCCATGACGTGATGGAAACCACATTGCTGTTTTATTTTAGGACAGGTCTAATTTCATAGAGATGGCATGTCATTTCGTAGAAGGCATCTGACTCCCAGCGCTCCTGCTGGCGAATTGAAAGTCTAATCGTTTTGTATCTGTTTATTCGAAATTTCTGACTACAAAATTGATGTTCAAGAACAGAGGTCATCTTTTCTTTAGGTTTTCGTGGATGCTTCCTGAAAAAGTTAAATTATTAACTAAAATCATAACCGAATTTCGACCTGAAAATTTGAAGTGGCGTGCGGTTGAAATCTCGAAAACATATCGTCGATGGTCGAGATATAAAGAGAAATATCGAAATTGAAAACAAAAAATACAAAAGGATAAAAAAAATGAAATACTTTCTGTTTCATAAAATATTCTTTCGTCTATTCGATGCATTGAATAAATGATTTTTATATAAGTCATTGCTTATTTTCGTAAATAAAACATGGATATGATGGTAATTGCCAAGTGGAAATTTTCCGTCTGATGGAAGGTGATAGGGAACATGTTGGACAGAATATATTTTAAAGCTTTTTATTCACTCCCAATCTATCCTGACATTGCCATCAATGTAACCTACCCAAATTACATGTACAAAACGGCCTTTATGCAGAGTTCACAGCCTTCCATGGGGTTTAGTAGTAGTCGTCCAACACGGGTACGATTGTTCTCACTCCGGATACGGTTTTGTTCCTCACTTGGTCCAGAGAATTTAAACAATGGACCGTGGATCACGTGGGCAAGGCGCGGTGTCGTTTGGTTTGATGAATCATTGTTTCAGGGGTTTCCAGCAGACGGTCGAGTCCATGTGTGGAGGAGACAGCATGAGACAACAGATCCATTTTGTCATCAAGGTATTGTGCAAGCTGGGTGATGGCCCTGTAATGATGTGGATATATTCTCATGGCGCTCACGAGGAGCTGGAGTCTGTCTTGTCAGGTGCGACATCCTGAGTGAAGTGCAGACTTCTTTGTATAGACCTGTGTCCAACAGCACTATTCTTCGTATCCAATTTATCCACACAGCTGGGCTTCGTGATGATGTCCAATTATTTGTGCACCGTTCTCTTCAGAATCATGCCTGAATAGGCTCCGTTGGTGCCAAGCCAGACGCCATTGTAAAGCTGAATGGAGATACAGTGTTACCTCCTTTAACGGACACCCTGAATAGCGGACACCTCTAATTAGCGGACATTATTGCGGGTCCCAGTCCCTTACAATAGGACATTCCATGTTATCCACTCCGAATAGCGGATACTCTGAATAGCGAACAGTTATTTCAACTGTAAAATTTTTTTTTTTCGATTAACATTTCGACAAACACTTCATGGTTGTATTTACATCGGTGTCTCATACATTGATACATTGTATTGATGTCTCCCCCCCCCCCCGATACATTGATACATTGTAGTGTCCCGTGATTCAATGCACGAATCTGAGGCCCTTTTTTCACTGCAGTTGCTTTGTAAATGTCAATACCTCATTAAGCTATCCTATAAACGTGTTGATTAAATTTAATGCTAATTAAAATGGCGTCAAAAATGAAGAGATTGGCACTGAAAGAAAAAATTGATGTTCTTGAAGTTGCTGAAAAAGAAAAGCTGAGTGTGCGTTGTCTTGCTGAAAGTTTTACAGTTGGAAAAAATCAGATACGTGAACTTTTCAAGGACAAAGATGAGATTAGAAAAATGTGGATGGTGAATTCAAACGAAAATTCGAAGAATTTGAAGTTTTGTAAACTGAAACAAGCAAAATCGACGAAGTGGTCATTAAATGGTTCCGCTCTGCTCATGCAGAGAATATTCCTACAAGCGGTGTTTTGCTTCAAGAAAATGCCAGAGAATTCGGTCAAACTTTAGGATTGGACACGTTTAAGGCATCAAATGGATGGCTAGAAATTAATTTTCTACATACTGTAATTAATTTTATCATTATTTTAAGTACAGTTGATCCATTGGCGGAAGGCAGTCCCCTTCGGCGTTGGGACTTAGAACTTGGAAAAATAGGGGTGAAAGGGTATCAGGGTATTGTTACGGAATTAAAAAAAGGCCTTATGTGATCCTTTTTTCAATATTTTGGAGAATTCAGCTCTTCGGAAATATAGTTACTTAAAGCCAATAATAATGAGGTCAAGCTCTGCAAACACTGTTGTAATCTTGCCTCCTTACCCTACTTACCTTATACCCTTTCTTCCCTATTTTTTTCAAGTTCTCAATCCCACCGCCTGAGGGGACTGCCTTCCTCAAATAGATCAACTATAAGACAAACGGATTAGCACTCATTTAAAAAGGAATATAGTAAATAATTTGCAATTGTTCATATTCTCTCATATCGCAATGGTAATTATAGAAATTTAATTAAGATTGTAGGTAATTTTTCATTAAATGACATGCTATAAGCTAAAAAATGAAAAAAAAGACAGTCCTCCCCAATAGCGGACATCTCCCAACAAAGGACGAAACTTCCGGTCCCGTGACTGTCCGTTATTCGGAGGTAACATTATATATAATCTCCCGTGACAAATCCCGTTTCTGTCTTGCTACAGATGATGATCGAGTATACTTGTGGCTACGTGTGGGTGAAGAGCTTTCAGTAACACATCTGGCTCAACGCAACAAGGGCCTTCACCTGGTGTTTTGGTGTGGGACGCCATATCTATGCTCTCGGACTGCTCTAGTGTTTATAGTGAACCCAACCGATCAATGATATGTAGATGAGGTGGTTAGGCCCATCATACTCCCCTTCATGGCTATCATCCAAGATGGAGTGTATCAGCAGGAGAATGCGCTAATGCGGCTGCTCTACAGACTGTGGATATCTTAGCTTGGCCGGTCAGATCACCGGATCTGTCTCAATCGAGCATGTGTGGGGCCATATTAGTATACGTTGATCCTCCGCCTTCCACAGCCACCAAGAGTGTTGTCACCTACACCAACAGGTTGAAGTAGCGTGATGGGCTGAACCGCAGGACTTAATCCGTACACTTATGAGATTATACTGCATTTGGTAAGCAGATGTTGTGACATGCTTGGGCTACACAGGATATTGAGGTTAGTGTCCTGGGTGCCGTAATGTGAGTACTATGTAGTGCATGAGCAAGCAAATAAAATCATTTCTTTTATGTGAGATATTTATTTCCTTTCTATGCATATCTTAGAATTTGGACGACTCTTTCTAGTCAAAAGTAATCTTTTGACGGTGTATATATTTAACATCTTCCATTTTTCAATTGTATACGTAAACTAATATAACTACTTTATAACATTAAGATCCTCATATTTCCAAGCTGTTCTGTGTCTAATTTTCGACCGTTATTTGTTTCACCTTCATCTTTATATCTTCGAATATATATTATTTAATATTTTTTATTTTTCCCTAACTTCATGGGCGTCTCGTACGGCATTGCTACTGGATATTGTACATTTACGTAGTTCGTAATTAAACTTTATATTTCTTATCCCTTTTTCAAAATTAGGAAATGATCTTTTACTTCCTTCCATCCATTTCTCTTCTTTTTCTTTAAACTTTCTTTTTTCAACTAACTGTACGTATAAAACCTTCTAACAAGGGAACGTCGCGAAGTGTTACTCGGAATTTGATATTGGTTTATGGGTCACTTTATAGACTTTTTAACGCTGAGTCCGAATTTGAGATTTATTTTCATCTTCGGTTAATAGTTTTCGAGATATCCGCATGGTGACGTAAAAACTTTAATTTGTTATAACTTTTTAACAAATGGAGATAGAATAACAATTCCAACGCATTTATGTTACTTGCATACTTGACTACCATGTGTGTCAATATGTAATGAATCCGTCAAATAATTTCAAAATGGTGGACCGAAAAAACTAAATTTATGGCACTTTCAATGAAAAGTAGGCTCATCCAACCCTAATTCAAAAACCGATTGATAGGTGGCACCACAAGACAGGCAACATAGGGCAGTTACAGCAATTTGATAATAGATAGATAGATAATAGATAGTATGTGCGCAGCCAAATAAAACCAATAAACTTATTTAAATCTCCTTAACCAGAAATACAAGTTAAAATTAAAACATACAGAATTATAAAGATATGAAGCCACTAGGAAAGCATCACTATAACTGTAATTTTATTAATAAATTAACTGACAAATTTACATAAAATTCAAATCGCAACTTTAATTTTTACATGAGTATGCAATGTACATACTTAGGCCTAGCCTTTAAGAGTTATAAACTTATTGACCTTACGGTTCGAAATGTGCAATTTCAGCTTCACGCTTTTCGCCCACGATTCTGATGCTTTGAAGCAGTCAAAGCCAATCTCGCGGGCTTTTTGAACACCCCAAGCCTGAAGGTCAATTGTTTTCATGGGAAGTTTTTCAGCTCCTTTGGCATCAAACATCATCTTGACATGCTCACGAACAGCTTGAATTTTCTCCAACCTTGAAAGTTTTCGATATCTGTTAATCTGAACTCGACTAATGGGAGTTGTGAAGTTAGTTTCTGTGCAGCATTTAAGGCGTTTCTGCCTGTCTTCAAAGCCGTATCATACGCCTCCACAAGACGATCCTTCTGCTCTCTGGAGAATTTGGTGCATTTTGCCTTTGTGGTGAAATCAGGTTCAGGTTCCCAGCTGACATCCTCAACGTTATCCCGGACAGTTACCGTAACACGAATGTCATTAAGCTCCGCATCCAAAGTGATCATATTCTTTATAAATTGAACGGCACTTTCTGCGATTCGAATATCCATTGATTTTTGTTTCACAGTCGGCAGATGGAGATGGGAGCAGTGATATTAAATGTTTTGTCACACCTTCCAGTGAAGCCATGTTCAAGGTCATGACAAGTGAAGAAAACAAATAAGATAAAATGGTATATTCCAATTGGGTTATCGAAGTATCCAAGTGGGTTAAGTGAACGAAACACAAGCAAAAAAGGTTTATTCCAATTGGCTTTTTGGAAGTATCCGAATAAAGCGCCTCTAGCAGGAAATTTCACAATTAAAGTAGCATAAACATTTTTTAAGTGTGTGCAAGTGAAGCTAGACCTTAATATATACCTTGCGTACTCAAGTAAAAATTAAAGTTGAGATTTGAATTTTATGTAAATTTGTCAGTTAAGTTATTAATAAAATTACAGTCATAGTGATGCTTTCCTAGTGACTTTATTTCTTTCTAATTCTGTATGTTTTAATTTTAATTTGTATTTCTGGTTAAGGAGATTTAAATAAGTTTATTGGTTTTATTTGGCTGCGCACATACGCGCCATCTATTATCAAATTGCTGTAACTTCCCTGTGTTGCCTGTCTTGTGGTGCCACCTATCAATCGGTTTTTGAGTTAGGGTTGGATGAGCCTATTTTTCATTGAAAGTGCAGTAAATTTAGGTTTTTGGGTCCACCATTTTGAAATTAGCTGATGGATTCATTACGTATTGACACATATGGTAGTCATGTATGCAAATAACATAAATGCGTTGGGATTTTTATTCTATCTCCTTTCGTTAAAAAGTTATAACAAATTAAAGTTTTTACGCCACCATGCGGATATCTTGAAAACTATTAACCGGAGATCAAAATGAATCTCAAATTCGGACAGCGTTAAAAAGTCTATAAAGTGACCCATAAACCAATATCAAATTCAGAATAACACTTCGCGACGTTCCCTTGTAAGTTGTCCTTTTTGCTAAAAAATTTCAATTTTTTTTTATTTTTACAAATTTTTATTGTCTTATCATGCCGATTAATTTCTTTTTTTTCCCTTTAATATTATTTGTAGTTTTATCAAATTCTAAAATCCTTTGTCTAACTGATTAATATTAGTTATATTCTTTTCTGTATTGGACACTAAAAGATTTGATTTATTTAATTTTTTATTCTTTTTCTCTGAAGGCAACTTTGGACGGTTAAACTCGAATATTATCCTTTTTGCAAATCCTGTTCATATTTTTCCCATTTTAATTGATATAAGATCCAATATCCGTTAAAAAAAAGAAGTAAAATTACAATAAATTTAATCTTAATCCTCATTTCTATAAAATTGTTTGACATATAAAGATAAAAAGAGAACAAAATTAAAAACAAAAAAAGAAAATGATGATCAAGAAAAATTAAGATAAATAAGATGATTAGGCTACTATGAGCCATTTAGGTGAGAACAGTGATATGACTTGTTAAGTTTTTTTTTAGACCATCTCCTACATTGGATTTTCAAAGTCTATATTTATTTAAATACAGCCTAGAATTCTTAAACTTCTTAAATCTAAAAGCAAAATAGTTGTCTTGCTTTTAAAAATAAAACAAAGCATTGAAGTTTGTTTTATTTTTTTTCTTTTACTACATAGGCTGCCAAATATACGTTCATGGAACCGAAAGATGAAATATATAATATTAGCTACAAGCAGCAAAACACCATTCATGGCCGTTGCTTGACCATTGCCATAAGTAAGTAGGTCTGACTTGTTAATTAAACAGAGGGCACTATTCTATTGATTTTAGTAACAAAAGAAGCGAATTTATTGTTTGTTGTAATTTAATTTTTGAAATCTATGTTTTTTTCGTTCCCTATACACGAAAATCTTAACGGTACTTTTTAATTGCACAATTCCATTCGTCATTTCCTTGTTGTTCAATCCTAAAGTTGGTGGGCATCATGAAACACGCTTCTGTCAAATATCCTGGGAAAGATACTAAAGTGGTATCCCATTGCCATCCTCAGAAAGTCCTTATGGAATGTCTTTAGAACTAAAGGTAAAAATGAAGTATCAGACTAACACAGGAAGGGAAACAATATTCATGACGGCTGCGGTTTCCGACACTTATGTTTCGTGGGAGGCTGCCGCCTAGATCACAATGCTATGTAGGAATGACTTTATTTCCTTAAGAACTCATAATTAGAACAAAACTTTTAATGTATGTGAAATTTAATTGTATTCTAAAAAAATGAGGAGGCCAACACACAAGATAAGACTATTAAGAACTTTTAAATCATTAAAACTTACAAATACAGTCAGTTTCTACTCACCTGCGAGCCGCTGACGAGTGATTTCTTTAATGGTTACAAGTGGCTTATATACAGAATTTCGCCAATAAAATAATGTGAAAGTGGGATGATCGGACTGCCATCTTGCGGGAAGATCAGGAAACTTCTAAACAGGAATAATAAGTGAACAACAGTACGTAGGAATGTAATGACTGATTATAGATTTCTCAGGGTATGTTAAAACTTACGACGAGATCTTCATATTGCAGCAAACACTGAAACAGAGATACCTATAAGAAAGAAAAATAAAAAACAAAAAGCAAAATACCACACCACCCTTAATATCATAATTAAACAAAAAAAAAAAACTTAAAGATCTTCCCCTAAATCTTTCTGTTTTCTTGAATCCATAAAAGCAAATGGTCTTGATGGATACAGTATCATTGTAACAAAAGGGTCCATTAGAACAGAAGAGGGACTCTTTATATTTACGAAGTATATCATTCATCTCATAACTAATAATGATCAATATCTAAATATGAACCACAGTTAGGTTATTGAAATCCCCAATACGAATCCTAGTGGCATGTTGGGCCGTATGCTGCATAACCGGTTGCCCTGTTTTCCCAATATATAGTGTTGTTCGAAATACACTCCCTGGTTTCAAAAAATTATTGTATTTATTGCAGACTAATGCTACCATACAGCGTAAGGTATATTTCTTTCTTCTTGAATCCGTAAATGGTCTTGATGGATACAGTATCATTGTAACAAAAGGGTCCACTACAACAGAAGGAGTTCATTTGCAGAAAAACTGAAAGTGTAGCTTGCGACAGAGCGAGATGCTCTGCGACTTCCTCGCGTGACAAGGCAGAAATCAGTACGATATCCTAATTCTCCCCAAACACATGTCCGAATCGATGGAGGAGATAGCACAGTTACTACGATTCTGTAGTTCATTGAAAGTGGCTAGTAATGGCCGCAGATACACGTGATCCTTCACATAGCCCATAATTAGAAATCACAGGGCGTAAGATCGGGACATCTGGGAGGCCATGACATCAGTTCATTATCCTCCTGCCACATGCCCGTGTTAGAAACAATGCCTTCACGAGGCGTGTGCATCAACACGTGAGTTAAACAAAACGTTAACTGTCATTGTTGTTAAGTTGTTATTGCCAATCTGAGTATTCACCAAAATTAGCTCTGTAAGTTACTTTAAATTAAGCAGTTTTTAATCTAAAAACCTATCAGTTTTAATCTAAAACCTAGCAGTCCGATCCATTACTGCAGAAGGGTTTGGTTAAGGTATTCTCGTACTGAATGGTTGAAATGTGGAGTGTCTCCATCCTGCTGATAAATAAAATCGTTGCTGTCTTCCCCTTCTGAGACATGAACTACTGCTGCAACAGATCGAGGTACACGATGCTAGTGACTGTGACTTTCATAAAAAAGAATGGGCCGTACACTTTAGGTTTTGACTGCACAGAAAACATTTAGTTTCGGCGAAGTACGCAACTGTTCGTAAACCGCATGCGGATGTTACGTCTGTACTTTTAAGGTGAAAAGTGCATTCCTCACTCAACACTAGCTTGTCAATGAAGTCGTCGTGTTCTATTCGTTCCTGGAAATCGCTGCAAAATGCAGTCCGCCGGATATAATCGTCCGGATTTAGGAGTCAGCGCTGTATTTGCAAGCGGCAAGTCTTTATTCGCAGAAACTTTCGGACAATTCTCCAATTGTTTGCGGCAGTTGAAGCTCTCGACTTACACGATTTGTTGATTTCCTTGGGTTACATTGAAAAGCTTCGCGGACTCGATCCACAGTTAAGTCCGCCAATGATGGTCGGCCACTGATAATCGGATCATTTCCCTTTGCACAGACAAACCGATGCGACGAATTGTCTGTACCACTTACGAATGCTTTTAATGGATCTTTATAAAATTTCGTTCTCCACTGTCGTCGAACGATCTTAACAGACTATGTTTCGTGAAATTGTATAACAAAGAATACCTTCTCCTTTCCAGATGCTGCCACGTTGCATTGCACGCTCCTAGCGGCGAAGAGTGGAATAGCAGTGTGTGGGACTATTCCAATACAATATTGTGGAAATAAGGCACACATTTCCACCAATCTACTGACAATATGTTCTATACATTCCTCACAATAAACTCACGAATCCAGGGAATTCATTTTGAGTAACCCTGTATATGCAAATGAAATTTTTATAACACAGGCGTATTGGTTAGCATTTTGGGAGCGTTTACTACTATTAATATAATTAGATAATGTGGTCATACTAGCCGAACTTAACCTAATATAGCTTGAATTTAAAACCCTTAATGCCGGGAAAATACGATGATGAAAAAAATGGAAACATAAACAAAATGGAATAAATGCTGCTTGTCGGGCGGATTATAAATACACTTAAATGCCCTAATCATACATTTAGGAATAAAACTGGTAGGATAATTATTGAAAATAAAAAGATGTCGTATGATCTCGAGCTCCTTCTCAAATAGATAATCTAAAAAACTAGATAATCTAAAATCCTCAAAACTAAATGATCTAAAAGCCTATTAACTGCGTTGTGGGTGACATTTGATTTAAAAGATTAGGAATAATGTCGATCGAAATTTAGAGTTAAACCACTAAACGTATGTTTGCGGTAAACCTCAGTGATGAATGTAGATTGATCTCTGGAAACGAGTACTTCTAGGGATGCTGTTATGTTCCTCATTTTCAAATTTAGATTTGATGTTAGGGTATATCTATTGCTAATATCTTTAATGCCGAATTGAATGGAATCCTCTGTATAAAAAAGGGAGGTTGTTGACATAGTGATAATATAGGAAGATATGATGTGCTCGTTTTTTGTGCAATGGCGACAGAGGCTAAGCTTTCCCAAGTTATAGGAACAAAATAGTAGTGGAGCAAATTCCTAGAGTACTCTTACTCCGGATGGTTATAATTTGCTATCGTACATTCTTTATAATCCGCTCCAGGGTCTGCTATTGTTGTCCCAAAAGACATCTTTCAACAAATTTAGAGAATACAATAAATAATTAAATGAAATAAATATTTCATGTAGACAGCTGACATAGATAAGAAAATGAAAAACTATGTTGATTTCAGAAGTGTTTCTGCAATTTCTAGAGTGTAGAAATACAAAAATGAATTTTTAGTTTTTTAAGTTTTTTACTTAAATGCAAATACCAATCAAACAAAAGACCCAAGGCGAGCCTCTCTCTTACATCCATAGCAAATCTGGAATCTCTTTTGAAAAAGCTCAATGAAGTCAAGATTAATTACGGATTTTCAATAGTACTATCAAATACCTGTCAAGTAAATTGGATAATGACTTGTTTCTTTGTTACCCAAAAAGAAGTCCATTATCTTACTGGGACTTCGAAACATGTTGGATAAAATAATAATTTGGGCTACAATATTTTCTTTCTAATAACATTTATGTCTTAAAGTCGAAAACATTAAAAAAAAATATTTTTTTGGTTTAGATCCTGAAGTCAAATATAGAGGAATTGGCACAATAAGTAGCCTTATGTTCCGTAAAACAGAAGAATCAACTTCACCTTTTCTTTACTTAGTAAGTAATCGCTTCTGAATCATTTCAAATTCTTTTCTCTTTTTCGAAAACATTAGTTCTGTAAAACATTGAATAAGACTTAAAACTCACAAATTCCAATTTATTACTTTAATTTTAATAAATTTAATGGTAATTTTAGATTAATTTCATCTAAGGTGAAAGCAGTTCTGAGCGTTAATATTATCTTACCTAGAGATGTATATTTGAGTACTGTACAAAGCTTCCTACAATCAGCAGCCTTTCTGCTCATGAAATGGTAATTAAACATAAAAATATTATGCCATTGAATATAAATTCTATCCGGATACTGCGAGATACCAGCCACTAATTATAATACTTTCGACATTTTTCAGTCACTTTTTGATAATTGGTGTTATTTACAAATTAAATTTTCGTAAACATTTCTCTAAATGATGAAAAACGATTGAAGAACTCTTCATTGATTGTTTCAATCTTCCCAAGTATTAGAAATGAGCAACTTTCAATTATGGTATAATACAGTAATATAAAAGGCATGTCAATCCAATATCATGAAACGCAATTATGCAGATTTTTCAAACTTATAAAGAATGAATACCAAAACGTTTGAGAAAATAAAGAATGAACACCAATTTAGACCATACCTGCCAATTATTTAATTGTCTGAATATTTAAATTTCATTTCTATTTTAATTTTCGAGATGTAATTAGATAGATAGATAGATAGAGAAGTAGACATGGCCTTTGAACATGAAACGCTGTAATTTGACATTTAAAATGTGAATGATCTCCATACAAATCTAGACAGTGTCGTCAAAGAAAGAGAAATGGGAGTTTTTTTTTTTAAAAAAACCCCATATATTAAGTAATTAAATCAAAAGGAATAAATAACTTAAAATACAAGTCTCACAAAGTGGGTTATGATTATTTTCAACCTGTGAGATTCAAAGACAATATATATCGGTTGCGACAATATAACTTTTGTGAACAAATGTTCCGAATACCTATTCAATTAATTTACGACATGAATCTGTCCAGATATTCGATGCATTGAGTTTTCTACTCAACCTCTTTATTTTATTATAAAGGAAGTTTGGGATACTTTATTTTTTATTAAACAATTAAACAATTTTTTTATTTATTTTATTAAACTTTTATTAAAGTTTCACTCTGTTCAGCTAAAATAGATTTTTGAGAGTTTTAAACGCAGCTTTTATTTGTTAGAGAATTCTACAGATAATTTATTGCAATATTGCAAATTATACTAAGAATGTCAATAAATTTACTTTTTTGTTTCGCGATTTCTATGCTATTGGAAATTCTACAGAAACCTTAACGTAATCCAAACGTTCTCAATATGCTATTTAATCATTAGCAATATGATGTTTTCTTTTTTTTATATTTTTAATTACAAAATTAAATTATGCTTTATTTTTTCAAATTTAGGTTTATCTGCACAATGATGAAGATGATCCCAGGGTTTTAGATCCCCAGAACGTAGTTCTTATTAATCACAGAAGTTTAGGATTCTGGCCTATTTACTTTAAGAAAGTAACTATTTTTTTTGTCTTTATTAAAATAATGTTTTTGATCGCTGTTTCAAAGATACTTAATATTGCTTTCCTTTCATAACACTAAATGCTAGAAAAAAAATATTAACGCAGCTGAAGTTCATTATTTTAAAACAATTGTTGTAACAAAAAAGTAGCCAATCCCATTAGCAAACCTTTGTTGAAATCTAAGGTAAAAGATTTAAAAATAAACTACAACTTATCATTACTTACGAAATTTAAAGAAAAATTTGTTTGCTATTAATAAAATTTTTCGTTTCTGAAAATTGTTCTCTAAATATAAGTTACTTTGATTACAATTACTATACGATATGTGATCAAAAATGTCTGTAGGGTAAGGTAGGGTAAGGTAGGGTAAGATGACGAACTTAAGTTTCAGAGATTGTCCCTCGGCTTAGTAAGTGGTTTAAAAACCTCAAATTTGAAAGGACACTTCTTGTAACCTTTATGTTCAATAAAAAAATATGAAGCGCTGTTTTACCCTCTCGAATTATGAAAAATATTTCACCCTAAAAACAAATAAGAGTAATTTTCGTCATCTTACCCCACCTAAAGGGTAAGATGACGAACAGATAAAAGTAATACATTAAGATAGAAATATTTTATTTTAAAAATGCAGAAAAATAATTTCACTTACTAACGTGTGGCATGAATTAGAAAAGTCAAAGATGAAACATTTAAATTTCAATAACAGATTGCTCGTAATGAAACAAAACTTTGAACAATTAGGTACAACAAAAATTTAGAAGAACATTAGTGTTGGCTCTGGCACGTTATGTTTCTTTTGCTGCAGCATTTATACTTGAGGTTTTATCTTTTACTTCAGCACTAGCTGCATTCATTGTCTTCTTATCCCAGTTTCCCCTGTCATTTTACCTGGTATAATTTCGTGGCATGTTGTTTATAATAGTCTACCTAAAACATTCATAGATAAACAGACATACATGAGCATTTAAAATAAAAGAAAAAAATAACTGCAGCTAAAATTCAGTTTCAAAACCAATTTTTAAAATAGGACAAAAGCTATTCATAAAAGGTACTCAAAAAACATGTTGGGTAAGATGACAAACTAAGCAAACTTCTCGTTATCCTACCCGCCCTGCCATTCGTCATCTTACCCCATGCCGCCAATTTGGTTTAGAACTTATTCATCATTACCGTAGCTTATCGTAAACAACCGATACTATACATGGTTCTTTATATTATGAGTTGTATTTTGAGAATATTTTATGAAAGAGCAGAAACAAATTAACGTATTCTTTATGCTGTGAAGTCGAAAAATTACTAATGCACGGGAAATAACCACATCTTAGTCGCTACTGCTGGCAAAACAATCTTGCCCGACATCCCTTGCAGTGAACTTCGTTACCAATCACCTGAGTCTCAGAAATTCCTTGGACAGGTGCTCCTATCTATGAATGCGTCGGAGAAATACCGAGTTCGTCATCTTACACGCTTCATCATCTTACCCGATTTTCCCCTATATCCGGTTAACTCTCTACTGAAGAGAACGAGAACATCATATATCAGTATAAAAACGAATCGTGTTAAATTGATACGAAGTAAAAGCAGAATGGCTCAATCAGCAGAGCTCAGTGATTTTGAACACAGACTGGTCATTGACTGAACTTAAATAAGTCTGTCAGGCACGTTTCAATCCTTCTAAAATTGCGGAAACCGACTTTTCGCGACTGTGAAGTGAAAACTGGGAGGAACATCTACAAGAAAATCGCGACCGGGTATGCCGCTATACAGGTAGAAGCCGTTCTGGAATGGTCTAGCGGTCTCTCACTAGGCAGATGTGCTGGAACCTGGGTTCGAATCCCGAGCGGAATTGATGTTTCAATTTCTTTTCCTGTGTGTGTCAGCCTCTTCTTCACTTTCTCTTCGGATGTGAAGCCAGGCCATATGGCTTCCTGAGGAAGACACCGGAAACCACATAAGTATTTATTCTCTAGTTAAGGCGAGTCACCGAGATCGCAGATCGCCAATGGATCTGTTGTTGCAGTGGTAGAGGATAGTCCAAAACAAACAAAACTGAAACATAGTGGCGCACCTCTTGAGCGGAATGCGTCAGAACCATGGCTCCGAACACAATATACTTGGAACATCCCATTGCCGTTGCTGTTACTGGACATGTGATAACGGTGCTGACAATAGAGGAAAAGGTGTTTATTGTGGAGCAATATCGCTCAGACGGATTTGGTCCTAGTATACAGCGAGTGAAGTGTTGTTTGGGCAGTAGTTCCACATACCTGCACCAAGCAACAGCGTCATCCTAGCAGTCATTAACAAATTTAGACGAACTGGTAGTGTATTGACGCAGCGCCGAAGATGTACTTGTCCCACAACTGTAACCACTAATGACAATCAAGGGCATGTACGGTATCAAGCGTTGCAGTTGCCACGGCATAGTCAACGGAAAACAGCTTTGAAGCTTTGCATGTCACGAACAACCTTACAAAGAAACTTGAAGAGTCTTGGAGCGTTCTCCTACACCGTCGAGACTGCCCCTTTCCTCAGGACATTGGCTCAGGATGGGCATTAAGAAGGCCCGGAAATTGTACTTTGCCCTTGTTCTCACCATGACCTACGAAATCCCGGAGTTCTTCAATAACATTTGGTTCTCCTACGAGGCGCATATTCATGTTACAGGTCACATTAATCAACGATCGAACGGTTCATAGGCTTTGTCCGTCTCAATATCATGCAGGAATGTTCACTGCATTCGTAGAAAATAACCACTTGTTGTGTGATATCAGGATACGGCGTCATTGGTCCGTAATTTATTGAGAAAGATGTGGTTCCGGTGACACTAAACCAACATCGCTACATGAACACTGCCAACTCCCGTTGATCAGTGACCATCGTGCCTTCTGCCAAGGGAGGAATATTCGCTTGCAGATCAATGGTTCCAACAGTACGGCGCAACCTGCCACACAACACGGATATTCAGACTTTCTTATTAATACCTTTCATCGAAACGTCATCTCTCGGTTCACAGACTTTCCGTATCCGTCACATTGACCCGACCTTTCTTCTTCCGATGCATACATTTGGGAATGCTTAAGGAACATATCTGCCCTTCATATTCCACCGATATTACCGAAAACACAGAGGAGGTTCTTCGTGTCTTCCTCGAAATGCAGCAGCCTCTATTTCGGGATATGCTTCAAAATTTATTGAGTCGCTACGAACTCTATGTTGTAAGGGAGGGGCCCTCTTGCAACATGTCATTTGCAGACGTCAAACTATGTAACTTCACTGGTGGAACTGAAACCATGACGTTTATGTGTCAGTACTGTTTGTTTTGGCCATCCTGTGCAACTGTAAACAGATAGACATGAGCCGTCGGGTATTGAAGAAGTGATACGTTCACATAGCTAGGCATCGATTGAAACAATCATCCGAGAGTTTAATTGTATGAATACTCTAGCCAGAACCATAACTGTTGGTCTAGAGGTCATGAAAATGGACGAGCAGCTGCTTGTATACCTAACATTTCCCCTGTGAATGTTTAACGCCGCTTGAAGTGCTATAAAGAGTGATGCCACTTGACAGGAAATAGCGGAAACGTGTGATGTGGAGTGATGAATAATTCTATTCCATGAGGCGATCCGAAGGGAGGATTTGGGTGCGAAGAATGACCTGAGAACTATATCTTCCATCATGTAGTGCCAACTCTGAAGTTTGGAGGAGGTGGCAATACGGGTGTGGGGCATGGGCTCTGTACTCTTATACCAATGTACGGCAATGTAAATGCGGAAGAGTACAAGGACATTTTGATCAGTTACGCACTGCCTGTGATAGAGCATCACTTTGGTAATGACTTTACCTCTACCACCATGACGACGCTCCATGATACCATGACGACCACCATGACGTATCAAAAAGCGAGTTGTGGGAGGGAATGTCTTGTGGGCAAAAAAGGTTCTGGAAATGGACTGGCCTGCACAGAGTCCTGATCTGAACCTATCGAACACCAATGGAGGAATTAGAATGTCGACTTTGCTCCAGAAACCTGCTCTGGCAACAAATACCTAGTGATCAAGAAATAACAGGTGTTCAGAGCCCTGTAGCGTATTACGTAATGGACGAAATAGAACAAAATTTGGCCACCAAACACATTAAAGTATGCGGTTTCGATTTGTCAAGAAAAAAAATTAGTACTAACCAACGCCGATAGGGGAAATTCTGGCGCTGCGGTCGAAAATTACATCATGAAATTTGCATATACGGGTATTTTGTGACACGATATCGAGGATAAAAGGAGGGGTTGCGGGAATTCTAGTCATTCTGCAAGAAGTCGCCCGTCGATGACATTGTCAGTACGTGATTGTGCCTTATTAGTCAAACTGTTTTATCAGCGGGTTGAAAATGCCAATGCTGCTCTTCGTGAATACCAGCTAAAACAGTTACGTAGAGGACCGATGACCATAACTACCTTCGAAGAATGGTTGAAAAATTTGAAAGAACAGAAACTCTTGGTGTGCAACCAGGCCGAGGACGTAAACGTATGAAGCAGAATAACAAGTTGAAGAAGTTGCAACTGCCGTTCAGGATCAGGCGATAGCTAATAAGCAGGGTACCAGCAGTGCACGTTTAATATCACGACAAACAGATATCCCGTTGTGGACGATGCAGAAGATATTGCGTAAGATCCTGAAATTTTATCCATATAAGATAACACCCATCCAAGAATTGCTAAAAGGGGACAGAAATACCCAATTAGAATTTGCTTTGAGATTTTTGGCTCGATTGGATGACGAGTGGCCGTGATGGATATTATGAAGCGATGAAGCTCAATTCCTTGTGCACGGTGATATCAACACACATAACTGCCGTATTTGGGCTGATACAAATCCACACGTTGGTCAAGAGATCCCCTTACATTCGCCGAAAGTCCCAGTTTGGTGTGGGTTCACTGCTTCTTTTATCATCGGCCCGTACTTTTATGAAGAAGTTGGTAGAAATGGACTAGTGACTTGTTCTGTCAATTCCTACAGGTATGCCGCTATGCTCGAGAACTTTGTTAATTTTGATGGTATCCTTAATTTTGCCTGGAAGCCTGGAAATAACTCATAAAAGGAAAAATTAATTGACAAGATTATCTATATGCCTCTTAGCGCTCTATTTGGGAGCTGTTACGATAGCGACCAAAATCGGTAGCTGTTGCGTTTGTCCTGTCCGTCCGTCCGTGTTTGTCCACCCCTAACAACTCTCCTGCGGAAGGTCGGATCGACAAAGGAATTTCACCCGTATTCAGAGGCCCAAACATTATAGGAACGGGGTATTTTCAGGGATCAACCCCCCCCATGTTCGAAATATTTCACATTCTTTTCGTTGGATTTGCGCTACTAGCTAAAATATAGAAATGCAACTATCTCATTTCAGTTGTCAGCTATAGCTTGAGGGTTAAGGTTTCGGACTCAACGTACTCTAGGAAATCCGCTCAGACCCGAATATGTTACTTTCTTTTCATCAATGTCCGCATGGATTTATTTGTTTTGTTTTTCTTATTTTCCTAACATTTTTTTATTCTTTTCCTTACTTTTTTATATTTTACCTTAGACATTATTGTACTTCCTGTTTTATTATTATTTTTATTTTTTTATTATTATGGGTAGTCCTTAAATTTATGCTTTAATAGCACAAAATTATATTCACTACAAAATTATATTGTTTTAATTATGCATTTAATGTAGCTGTACAAGTATTACGGTAACTAGAAGAGTTCTAATTTCAATTTTATATCTTTCAATTTTCAGTTTATAATTATTAAAATCGCCTTATAGCAAGTCACGGTTAAGTTAATTTTTTTAAAGCAGGCTTCCTATAGTCGAAATCATTTAACATTTATTCTTTGCATTTATTTCTGTCTTCCTTTAAGCGAATAAATCTAAAAATTTAAGTATTTCGAATCAACTTCATGCTAAAATATTCAATATCATAATGCAGTTTACGTTATCCTAATAATATACATTTTCAAAAAGGAAAGCATAAAAACTCAGAACCCTAATGGCTGCTTTACAAGCTCCCGAAAACTTACCCGAAAAATCTGCCAGTTGCTCTAAATAGTTATGGTTCTAAATTCAGGCAAATATTAGAAGCATGTTTAAACCAGCGTTCATGGCGGCGAGAAAATTTATTTCAAAACTACGAGTGTTAACTTCGTGCTGAAATCTGAATATTCTTTGTTCGTGTTTCAATCATCACATTCATCACATTCTTTTCTTGTGGAATCTTTTTTTTTTCTTTTTCTTTATCTCTGCTGTGAAATGAGTTGAGAATTAATAACAAAACAGCTGCAAAATCATCTGGTTTGTCGCTTCGGCGAAGGCACTTGTTATTGCGATCGCAACGAGAACAAACGAGACTTGAACACGGGAAAGTTTTCTTCCCGTTTAAAGCGATACGAAAAGCGGCAACCGGCAATTGGCAAGTATATGAGCTCGTTTGAGGCAAGTTTTCGGGAGCGTATAAAGCAGCCGTAAGAACTGTTTTTGTTTCCTGTAGGTTGAATATTTGAATAGAAAAAGTATTCCGTGCAGTTCACCGTCTGATGTAGCCAAATGTCGAAGTGAATGTTATGACAAACTTTTACTACAGAAAGTAACTTGTAGGTAAGTATTTATTTGAAATGATCTTTCTTCTTTTTATTAGACGTGCATATTTCTTATATAATAAATAAAAACCTTAAATTTTCTACTTCAAAAAAATAATTATCAGCTGTTTATATGGGACTTACATTATATATGCATTGATATGTTTAAATAGTAGAGAAATTGAAAAGATATCATTTACCAATATATTATTTTTAATTCTTTAAAATGCAAAAAAAAAAAAAAAAAAAAATATTAAAATTAAAATTTAGAGAATCCAATTATCTTGAAGGGCTACGAATTAATATAATAATTGATCTCTATTTTTAAATTCGCAGCTGTAATCATCTGGTTAAAGTATTTGAGGATTTCATCGTTCGGAAGGATCAATTTTTAGGAGAAAGGCAGCAATGATTGAATTACTTCTATCTTAGTAAAAATTAATTTTTATAATAGTTTGTTTCACAAAGTGTCATTCGCTTTTTCATCTACTTCACAAAGACAAATTTATGAAAATCTTGCCACAAATATAGAATCTAGTTACAAATTTATGTACAACCACTTAATTATCAACTTTTAGATTTCTAAATAATTGAGCATAAGCAACTTACCAAAGGTGTTTATGTGTAAAATGTTGTCAAATGATGTTCTTGGAATGGTTTATTAGTTGAAAGTCTTCAACAATTTTTTTTTTTACTGGATCATCATTTATGTTACATGTCATTAATAAAACTGTCATCAATAAGATCTTGAATGTGCAGTTGTGGCATTTATTAGCTTAATATGAGTTGTCACTTTGTATTTTTCATTTAAATAAAAGTATATTATCATTCGATTAAATGAATATAGGAAAACAAAAATCTATATTGTAAATGTACATTGTCTTATAATATCATTCCTTTTCACAATATTCTATTTTTAAAAAAGTAGAAATTTCAATTCTAAACTTACAAATGGATATTCTAATTCTGCAGAATATTGAATATATTAGGCCTATATTTGTTTTCCGTTGGATTTTTTTAAAATCAGTTCTTCATTTTACCAATCAACTTTCAAATCTTTAAAACTTAAATTAGTTATATCATTATCATTAATTAAATAGCTAAAAAAAAATCAAACAATCAAATTAGAGTTTTTAAAATAAACAATCAAATTACTTTCAATCAAATTAATTCTATATTTAAGTTTTTGTGTTCGTTTTCGAAAGCTTCCTCTCATCTACTCGCCTGTGAATCTCATCTAATTTATTTTGCCGTAATATTTATCTTAACAATACTACAGTATTGGTTCCTGAATTTGTGTTCTCGCTTTCTCTTGGAATCTTCCGTTCCATCTTTGAATTTAGTTTATTGTTCTTACCAGCAATGAAAGGATACCTTATTATTCGTGCAGTTAGATTGCTAGTATATTGATTGTAGATGTGGTTGGCAGTGAGCTCGGTAGCCGAGTGGGTAATGGCGCTTGGCTGCGGGTTGGAGGTGACGGGTTCGACTCCCGGGCGGGAATTTTTCTACGCTCAATTCTCCTCTAAACGGTTCTTAGAGCCTACCCAGACCTCTGTATAATTGTTACTGGGATTCTTTCCCGGGAGTTAAAGACGGGCCGGCGTCGGGCTGACCACCGACCTCATACTAGTCCCATTGGTCAGAAACGTCGGGAGCCTTACCTCCCGCGCACCCATGGGCCTGTATGGCCTGTTTGGGGACAGCTTTAACTTTTTAAGTATGGTTGGCAAGAATGCCAAGAATTTTAGGTCTTTTGTAGCATTCCACATAAAAAAGGACAAATGGAGAAATGATAAACTAAGACCGTTGAAAATGGCGCATGGGAAACGGGAGGAACTATCCAGATCCATGGTACTATTACCATGACCTGAGAGGAAGATATCTTTATGACAAACTAAGGTACGGCTAATATTGTTACTCAAAGTAGATTTCCTTACTACTTGTATTTGTAGCTTTTTTTAGAAAACCTTCCATCTTCCTATATAGCAGATTCTAGATATTTGGGCCACTGGTTAATCTTGGCAGCAGTTTATTTGGAACAAAATGTAATCGGGCCAAAGTGAACTGATATGTCCCAAAAAGCCAGAATCTTCTTTATTTCCAACCTTGCCATCTCTGCTTTGATGGCATTTGCTGCAGCGATCACTTTTGCTGCTCAATTCCTTTAAACGCTTATTGAATACTTCCGGATTTCCTTTGTTCCGGAAGCAGCACGGCAATAGCAACCTATTAATATTATGACATCTATTGAGAATTATTATTGAAGAATCACTGGCCGCCAAGTTACCTGAATTCCATACTTTGATTATTCCTGTTTAATTTGTATACGCAGGGTCAAAGCGCAATAGAACTGATTGCAGGCGCAGAATCTTTACATTGGAAATCCATGCTATTCTCGCCACCAAGTGAATTGCATCGGACGCTCCATCGCTCATAAATAAAGACAACACAAGAAAGTGGGGACTCATGATGACAACAAGTAAATTGTAATATTGTGGATTTCAATTTTAATTTAAAGAGATAACCATAGCCTATCGCATAGTCTTAGCCCATCATCAAGGGTAAATCCTCTGAAGATTCCTAATAAGATTGAAACAGTTGTCCAGGATTCCCGTTGACGATGGCTCAGACTATGCAAAAGCATTATTTCCTGTTCACTAATGGAATTTTTGTCGTAACGATTTTATTCGTGGACGTCAAGTTTTGTTTTCAAAGCGAATTTTCTTTTATCCACTTACTGATCAGTAGTCGATCGGAATGAGGCATCTGCTTCGCCATGGCATTCACGACTATTTATATAAGTTACAGCAGTAGCAGCATCCTCAACAGTTTCTTAATACATTCCGTGGACTCTGAACTATTAGATTGTTTATGTTGACTCCAATAATCAAATGTGTTTAATTACTGAATTTCTAATTTAACTGAAACAATGAGCTTTTTTTTCTATTTATTACAGCTCTAGATCCTTCACTGCAAATACCATTACCTATATTAATTTATATATATGCATATTTTGTACAAGTTACATTATCTCCTTTTAACTATATGAATGAGTTGTTAGTAATTTTGTACCGCATACATTTAAATTGTAGTTTGCATATTCCTGGAATTCATCTAAAAACATTGATTACATAAGATCTTGAAATGATTGAAGAGCATTAAGAACCATTATATAAATCTTGATTTGTGTGTTTCCTTATCGATATTGCTTTTCCAACAATTGCTATCACCAGTTTAATACTTATATTTTAAGTCACTATTCGCAGGGATGGATTCATCCTAATAGAGAAACTAGGTCAAGAATAAATATAGTTCAGCGATTTAGAAGCATACAATTCTGGAAAACTTAATATTTTGTTATGGAGATTAGTTGGATATCAGAAATAATATCTCAATAAGTATACGTTATTATACGTTAAAGTTATACGTTATTTGGACAATTAATTTTGTACTTGTTTTTATAGCAACCATCGAACGTACGACCCATTGCATACAACTCCTATTAAAGAGAAAGCTGTTCATAATGTTACAATTATATTTTTGGAAGTAAGGTTATTAGACAAAATTATATGCTCCTCCATTGAGCATACACATATGCTTGGTAGATATGTCTAGCTACTAATCTTTCCATCGAAGCAGTAGGTGATACTATCAGTGATTATCTCTATTTCGTATTCAGATTATTCGTTCTCTTATGATGGACATGACAAAGTATAAATAATTTTGTCGAATGTTTCTATGGTATATTCAAGAATTTTTTTCAATTCGATATTTTTTTCATATTCTTTACTACTTACACAATTCAGGCTTGATTACGTGTTCCTATTTTACTCTCCGCTAGTATATTAACTATTCTAGTTAAGTAATATTATCTATACACTATCCTAAAACTTTACAATAACGTTTACAGTGTAGTGATAGCTATTCAAATCTTATTAAACAGTCTAATAAGTAATAATAATGCACTGCAGCACTTTCATGAACAGCCTGAGCTATTTGATTTCCAATATTCATATTTTATAAATTTTGTATATTAAAGTAATTATATTTTATAAGTTATCATTTCTTTATACAGAGTTACATCTAATTTATTGTTATGTTTCAGTTTTATTAATTCATAGAGAAATTCTAAAAGATAATATCAATAACGGAACAATTTTGTTGATATTTGATTGGAAATAGATGTATTTAAAATTTGAATTTAGAATATCAAACATTATTAGTTTCTATTTAATTATTGCATGAATTAAATTTATTTGATGAATTTTAATGATATATCATCTTTTATAGGCTACCGTTTTTGAATACCGATACATTACCAACATGCAACACTTCTCAGAAAGTAAACGAAACTATTGAAATAGCCAAACATTTCATGAAGAATTTTAGCGAAGAACAATGGTGCTCTTGTCCACGGAAATGTAGAGAGTATATATTCAATGTTAATCAAGACATTACGAAAGTCCCTGTTGATATGATTGTTATAATGATACAAATTCCATCAAATATTTTCAAAGTTTCCAGCGAATATTCACAGATCAATGCTGCCACTGTTTTTTCAAATATTTGTGGAAGTCTTGGTTTATTTCTCGGTTTTACTATTTTAACTGTCTTAGAAATCATAGAAAGCTTGATTTTTCTTTGCATAAATAGAAAATAAGATCTTTTTTTTATATCTATTTTTACGATAGCAATCGCTGCAATACTTTCAGTACTTACTTTTATTAAATGATTTTAGATATTGCCAATGACAACTGGGAATGTGATAGAAATGTGATATTCTCGTTAAAAAATTCTTTTTTTGATATTTTGTTGCTTTATTGCTTTCTGTTACACAGATTTTCAGTCGTCTTTTGCTTCTCGGGATCCAGAAGCATTTTTTCTATGTTGAACCTTCTATTTAACAATATCCGTGGAAAAGAAGTTAATATAAGTTAACTTTTGGCAATTCTTTTAAATTTCTTTAAATCCAAAATATTATTCCCAAGGATTAAAGTTATTATCCCACTACAGACCTATACAAACTACTGTGTCGTTTGGGATGTGAAAGGTAAGCCTCATGACCAACGGGTCTCATTGGAAATCGAGTAGATAGTCCGAAGCCCTCCATTTTTAATCTCCGGTATCCATTTTATAGAGCGACAGAAACCTAATTCCCGCTCTACAGAACCCTTGGGTCTGTCTGAAGAGGAGCCCCAGTCGAGGGAAGTGACAAAAAAAGTCCTGTTTTTCTTATTTTTAATTATTTACAGTATTGTAAATATTTAAACTCGTAATGTTTTTATTTATGAATATTAAAATACACTCATAATTATTCATTAAATTATTCATTAAAAGAATCTGAAAAGGATTATGATCTTTAAAGTATTATAGTACGGTAATGCTGTAGCCAATTAATGTAATCATTCGTTCCTAGTATCTAAAAAAACTTATATGTACAATGTCAATGGAAGCTGTCATAATCACGCAATAGCAGCAATGTTTCTTTGTATTAGTTTAGCTTCAGAATAGACTAAATCAAAGCTTAAGATTAAAAATTTCAGCTAATTTTGCCGAGAAAGTTGGTATACCATGAATACTGACAAACAATGAAATGATGAAAAACAGGTAACTGGTCGTTTATATGACAGATATTAGAAAAATTATTTATAAATAATAAAGTTTTAATAATATACCTTATCAACTTAAAAGTAATCAAGGAAAAGTTTGAAATGAATTAAAAAAAAGTATTATATATATCTCTCTGCACAAAGCTTTATGAAATTCCTTAAATATTTCACCGTAATCTAATACTATTTAAATGTCATGCTTAACAATGTATTCTGATATTTCTAAAGTATATTTACGTCTTTGGATTGCATTTAAATATTGTTTTAATTATAATTATCATTCTTAGTATTTGTTGATAAAGTTCATCGTTTTGTATTGTAATATATTATATAATAAATTTTTCTGAATTATTCTGTTCATGTTTTTTCAAAGTTTTTATTTTTCATAGGTGATTTTGATCTTAAATAAAAAAAATCTAAAATATCATTTATTTGTTTAATGAATTATAAATTTATTATGCTGTAGTTTTCTTATTCTTTATTTAATCAAAATTGTTTTTATATTTTCTTCATTTGCTCAAGCTTGTTAAATAGCATTATTATAATTGTAAATTAATTTAAATTATAGTAATATTATAATAATGTACATGCAATATATACTTTTCACTAATTTCAATGTAATTCTTTCAAATATATTTCAAATAAATTTTTTCTTTGTTTGTTTGTTTTTTTTCTGTATCTGCATTTACGTTCTGTACTAAATATTTAAGTATTTAGTCATTTTGGGAATTAATTTAATAAAAATTTATTTTTACATTCAAAACAAATTTTCTGGAAATAAATTTCTTTAGTGATCTTAGCAGCCTAGCTTCGTATTGCTTTTACTACAGACTGGAGTAGTCATCGAAGAAGTGAAGAAGTGGATCAGGCAGATCAGAAGGTTTGATGCGTCATCGGACGGTATAAAAGCGTTGGTGGGGGCTTGGGTGGTCATATTTCTGTATTCCCGATAAAATGATTAAGTCAGGCGAGCAAAAATATTAAGAAAGCAATAATACACAACGGTTTAAACAGATTGCTAGAGAACACAGAAGAAATACAGAAGCACAAAATTGAACTACTAAAAAAATTGGCAATAGACGAATACCATAAAGAATATCTAGAGTGTAATGTAAAGAAGTTCTTTCGACAAAAGGAAAAACATGCAGATATGTATCAAGAGTCTTTAAAAAATACAAATATTGATAAAGATATTAAAGATGTGTGTAAACGTAATAAAGTCTCTATAGTTTTCAAAAACAATAATAATATTTTTTCTGTGTTACCAAAAGATCCAGATTACAACATCCTACAAAAAATGATAGTAATATATGAATTAAATTGCAGAGACTGCGACGCAAAATATTTTGGAAGTACAGGTGGAACCCTCAAAGAGAGGGGAAAAGAACATATAAGGGCATTCCAAAACAATAAAGGGCATATTTTAGACTGGGCAGACCATTGTTTAACCAATAATCACAATCCAGACCCAAACAGAAGTCCTCTTTCAAATAAAAGATAGAGAGAAAATATAATATCAGTTCACGTTCACTAGGTTTCAAATGTAGTTCATTCGAATCTTAAATTGTCCTGTCACGATGAACCAACGTCGAGACTTCTAATCGATGACTATCGGTTACGAAAGTAATTAAATTCTCTCCTACCTTGTCTTGACGTTTAATGTTGAAGACGGAAATTCACCAATGGAAAATGCAAGACGTATTCCATACAAATCATTTGCTCGTTCGACATTCCGAATATCTGCTTTTACCCGCAAATGAAAATCATGATGAACGACGGTCTTTCGCATGCTACCATTCCTAGAATGCAGTAATTTTCCTTACTGGAAAATGCAGTTGTGAAGAAGATGCCGGATTGTTATCAGTTCCCAGAACTGATTCACTGAGTAACGTAAAAGGCCCGTTGAGATAACTCTAGCCTAATACTCCATCAGACTCGTCCCAAAGAAAAAGATCTAAATAAATTGAACATAATAATTAAAATCTAATAACAAAATAATTACGATTTTAATTCCAGAAATAACTTGATTTCATTAGATAAAATATCCGTATTTCATTACGGATATCTCATCCATCTTATCCTGTATTAACAATCGAATGCAGATCTCTATTTTAAAATATCTTCAACGATCAATCTTTTAACCCTCATTTCACAGAAACTTATTCTGAACTACGTAACAGTATCAATGCGCCAACTGGCGAGTTTTTCCTGATATCACAACGCTTTTACTAAAGCTCACAGATATCGCATCAAATAACAAATCTTTTAAATAATATCACAGAAACGTTAGAAATAAAACAAAATAAAGTATTTATACTTTAATCACTTCCACAGAAAAGACTAATTATAGTAATAAGCATATCAAAGTATACGTAAATTATTGTTATAATTATTGTAAGTTTTTGGAATCTATGTATTATTAATGTTTTAGAAGAGACTTGAAAAAGTCAAGAAATTTCTTTTGACGAAATATCATATATGAATGAATAAATCAAAAAAGATTTGATAAATTTAAATACTTCTTCAATGTTGAGAAAATGTAACTCGTTCGCTATTTCGAAATATATAGAGATTATTCAGAATAAAACGTTACAACTTCAAGACAGCATTGCGGAGGGGTTGGAAAATTCTCATCAATCCACGTTCATGTAGTGCAACAAGAAGAACTTACAAACACACATTAAAGGAATGAAAAATCTATCATTTCACTTAATTCGCAAGAAATTAAGTTAAGCAAAGTACAACTGTAAAAGTACAAATTCAAGGCCCCAGATTCTAATTCAGGAAGTGGACAATTATCTGCAACATATCAGGATTTTCATTAAACGTGGTCAGCAACTCTTTTTGTAAGCTTTGGTGGAATCCATTAGATTCGTTATTACACCAGTTCTCTAAAAATAAAGGAAAAATTTTGTTTTCTTGTAGAATTCTTTAATAAAAACATTTAACACTATTTTTTTGTTTTTGGTAGGTGTTTTATCTGCTTTTAAACTTCTCTTTAACAATTTCAAAACTTGTTGATCTGGATTTCAAATTTATTATAATTTTCCAGAAATCTGTGGTGAAGTTAACACGTTGTGAAACAATATATTATTACAAGTCTCAATATATTACTAATGGATAATTTAATGAAATATGTCTTTTTTCGGCTATTTACAAAATTGAAAACATTGCTCTATATTGATTAATAATTCGTTAATTAATTATTCGGGTAAATAGTTTTTAAGATTAAACTAATTTTTGTATATTTCATAAATAAACAAATGCGATTGCTACTGTAGATATTGCCAATAACAGTGTCTTATACATTTAAGCGTTAATTTAATTATAACCTTTTGAAAGAAAATTAAACCATACTATTTTTTCCTTTCCGCATTCTTTGGTACACGTTCCACTATCAATTTATAGAAAATGGATATGTTCAATTAAAAAATAAAAACAAAGTACATGAAATCATTTTAAAATCTTCCGGAAAAAGAAATTTGATACATTCGGAGGTTTACTCAATCCATCATACTCCGTATTTTAAGGAAAGAATGTAATATTGTCCAATGGAAACTGAAAAATGTGCTTCCGGATGACATATAGAATATTAAAAGTTTTATGGAGGCTGCTCAATTTTACTAATCAACCCAGTTTTCTTTTGTTTTTTCCAGATCACTATAGTCTTCAAGAAAGTTCCTATAATATTAAAAAATAGCCTGTTTTGAGCCAAGTTTTCTTCAAATTTAATTCGTTTTTATGTACATGCAATAAAATATTGCTGCACAAAATTAGCGTAATTTATGATCTGTCCTAAGTAAAAAAAATAGGTTTAAAGTTCGCTCGTAATTGATAAAAAATGCTCACTTTCCAGCCCCATTTCCTTCTTCTCAATTTACGTTTACAACCTTTGGCTACAATGTGATATTATGACTAGAAAGTTTATTAGAATAAATTCAGATTGTAGACTTTTGTGTTTTATTCGTTTATTTTCATAGAGATTAAAAGCTCAGAAAATCCTTCACTTTTTAAGAAGCTCTCTTAATAAAAATCCCCTTTACGTTGTAGAGTTTAAAAATATCATACAGTAAACAAAATGCAATATTTAGATGCCCATGTTCTGCTGTAATATTTAATATCTTAAAGAGATGTTGCACTCACCCTTCCATTTTAGAAGGAAGCTAGTTGTTTCTCATATGCAACGTTTGCTTTTAAAAACTTCTTGGCAAATGCAGATACTTAAATACGATGGTTATTTGATGAATTTCATACTGTAACGTCTTTCTGTGTGTAGGCCTATATTCAATGGAAGGGATGAGGAGAGTGAGAAGAGACGGAAGTTAAGGCAATGGAAAGCTTAAAGGATTAATAAGCGCTGGACCCAAATTTTATCTTGTTTAAGAAGTTAATAAATAGAAAAACGAGAGATAAAGGATTCAGAGAATAGATGACAGTGTCGGACAGTGAAGACAGAGGGTAAGGGGACTGATTGTAAACAAGGGGTGGGGGAATTGTGTCGCCAAGCTGTTTAGCAGTAGATGAAAGGAGCTAGGTCAGGAGTGAAGGGGAGGTGGCAGATGGGAACTATGATAACCCGCAGCTCCACACACCAAAAAGTCTCTGCTCCCTCTCGTAGCTCTGGTCAACAAATAAATATGCAAAGTTAAGAATTAGGTTAAGATGAATAAAAGAAAAATCTAAAGGCTGATTAAACTACAAGAGGAAGGTTAATTTATATACAAAATAATATAATCAAAGTAAGGTTATACATATTCCGGGTTCTTAATAAAATTGGATCTACATTAGAACATTCACACAAAAGAACTTATCGTAATAGTCTACAGATTAATAAACTGATTACAGCGTCAGAAGGCGACTGAATGAAGCAGCGTTCACCCTAACTGAGTGGAGTTGGTATAGATGTACTGGATGAAGATAATCAGTTCTATATCTATACCTAATGGCTAGAGTGATTAGTAGCACTCTATTAGGATGAAACAAAACACTATGTTTGATCCTCGGATGCTGAGATCGGACTCAGCAAGTAGGCTACTTTCACTTCGCAAGTACAGGGAAGTTCCCGTACCAGCTATTATACGGTAATCAATGTAAATATTTAGTAATAAATGTTAATTCAATTGTTGACACTACAGTACAGTTGTTCGTGCTAGAAATGTTGTAGTTTTGGCGAAAGAAAACCCTCATTACACAAAGGAGTTGGAGAGGAATCTCACCACCTAATGATATGAGCTGCCATGACAGCACGTCATTTGTTCTTGGACATTTTCCATGACTCTGGATTGGTCGCGGTACTCCAGCATCGCCAGCTCCATTGAAATGGCCACCAGCATGTCCTGTAAACACGACGCCTAACAACCTATTGTGGGGAATCAACAAGACCTATGTGTCTGCTACAAATGAAGAATTGCGCAATATAGTTTAGGACGAATTTCAAACTGGACATGCTCCAAAAACTGTCAAGTAGGACATGGTGGCGTATGAACTTGTGTGTACAGCATGATTGCGAACACACAGAGGCATTGGACACTTAATATGTAAATATTTTCTTAAAATATAACTATCAATGAAGGGGTACGGGAATTTCCCCGTCACACTGTGAAAGATCTGAAGAACGCTCAAAAAAGTTTATGAAAACGGACTTATTCAAACAGTTCAAACAATTGAACCCTTATTAATTTTCAGTAAATCCTACTGACGATTCAGTTCTAATGAATCAGATGACTCTATTTCAACTTATTATTATTATTATGAATTTCTTTTGTTTCAATTGTTTTCTTTGTAATTGTAAATCCTGTTTGTAATATCTCATTTAAGTATTTTGTTCAATTTACTTCCAATGTCCTTAATATTTATTGTTACTATTCTTACTGTACTCGACAAAAATAAGCTAAACATGGATAACATTAATATATATATGTAATAATTATACATAGAGTTAGATCAGAAAATTATTTTAACTTTTAAATTATGTTTCTTCCTAATTTAAAATTTTAGAAAATTATCATCTAGCTTTCTACTTGACAAAAATCAGTTGAAAAAACAATACTATGTAAGTCATTTGATATTTTTTAACAATGTATTCAAAATTAATTAAACATTTGTAGTATACCCATATTGAGAACCTGTTGATAGGAATTTGTCATTCCTAACGGGACTGTAACTTTTGTATTTAGAATCATAATAAAAAAAATATTATTATTATTAATTGAAATTTATTTATATAATTTGTTAATATAATTATAAATTATAAGTTGATTTATTTAATTTAAATACATTATATAGATGAAACCATGAAGGTTTACTGATCATACACAAGCTATAGATATACTATACTATAGGTATAGATTGTCTTTCATCAACTATATTTGATTTAATGTTCGACACGCAACGAACGATAAGAACTTACTCTGGTTGCTAGTCGCATTCTCATGTTTTTCATGGACTATGACACTTTAAATTTTATTTCCATATGATCCCTGGCTTTCCCATTACGAAATTTGGCAAAAAATAGATATTAACAATATAAATAACATATATTTTTTTCAAAAAAATCAAAAGGGGTGGTTTTGAATTTTTTTTAAAAACCAGTTTTTGAAAATTTTAAAAAATTTTAATTTGAAATTAGGATACTATTGTTGTATATCAAATTAAAGGCCATTAAAAACTGAACAAAATGACACCAATTTCAGCTTTGTAGGTTGAACGGTTCTTGAGTTACAGACTTTTGAAAATTTCAAAACATGACCAAAATCAAGCAATTTTTTTAGTTTTTGAAATTCTATAACTCAAAAACTGTTAGTCCAAAACATCTGAAAATTTGCATTTTTTGTACTCTTTATAGATATTATCAGTGTGCAAAAAATCATCAATTTCTGAGGTGTCA
>JAFIDM010079342.1:150959-163474 GCA_023159025.1 Thereuonema tuberculata | reverse complement strand
AAAAACCATATGAAGAGAGTTGTAGTCCCTATGGCCTAATGGATAAGGCATCTGACTTCGGATCAGAAGGTTGCAGGTTCGATTCCTGTCGCGGATGTTTCATTGTAAAAATTATTTCTATTTTTCATTCTCTCAGAAAATTGCGCCGGACAGACAGACAGAAAGACAGACAGACAGACAGAGAAATAAAAGATTTTAGTAATATAGATTGTTCAAAAGTTTCCGAACTTGTAAAATATATTTCTCTGTAAATCGATTTGAAGTTGTACGGGGCATTCACACAAATTATTAATTATGTTTCAAAAATTGTAATAAGCATATAGATATAAAAAGCGAGGCATAAACCACAAAAAAGCAAATTTCTGCTTTGCAAACGAAAACAGCAATAGCCCCATTAGACTTTCTCTTCTCGTTCTCACAGACTGTGGAGGTGTCATAATTTGGGTCATTCTTGTGGGACAGTCTTACTACAACGATGCGTCGAGTATTCCCTTGATGCCAATGGCTGTTTGCCCCCTTCTCCATATCAAGCAGAAGCGGGATTTCAGCATTTTGATTGGTAGGAGGCTAAGATTGAACCAGGGGGGAACTCGTATCGGAGGGGTAATCGCCCAGGCGAAAAGGGTGTGGGGAAGGGTACTCTCCCGAAAAATTTTGTTAAATTTTAGCCTCAAAAGTGCTATTTTTATAAGCTTATCTTGAACCTCTGAAAAGGTTAACATTTGGTACTGTTTTAATACCTAGTCAATTTAAATACGATGAATTCTATAAAAAAAAAATGTAAAATATTTTATAAAATAAGTCCAGACTGGAAAAAGAATTTAGAAGATACCCTTCCAAGAAAATAAAATTTGATGGAATACCCTTACTCAAAGAAAAGAGTTCTGGAGTCAAATACGAAAAAAAAATGAATGGCCCCAAGTGGTCGTCGAGGATTGCGATAAGATGGCGGGAGGGGAGTGTTAAGGGATAAGTTTTGCTAGAAAAGAGGCCAACAGAAATTGAAAAGAAAGTTCAACTTAACTCAAAACTATTATTGTCACTTACTTACTTTATTTATTACTTATTTATAATAATTTTGTGGCTTTTAAAAATATTTAAATATAGGAAAATTCCATAAAAACACTGCAGCTCAGCCGTGAGACGTTCCTTTTCTAAATTGTAAAAGTTGCATGTAAAACATGTTCCACACTGGATGGGTCAACTACACTTTTGTTCAGTGCGTTGTTCAAGTGATTCAGAACGTCCAACTTGTTTTCAGCTAATCTGTCTCTTATTTCTTGGACAAGAATGTCGAGAAGAAGAAAAAGTATCGTAATTTTGCAAAACAGATCCACGATCTCAAATGGAGGTTTAGCTGGTTTCTGTTTTTTTCTCAGCAACTCTGCTAGCTTGATGCAATGATCGGTGCAATGATTGATCAGTTGAGTGAAAAAAAAATAACATCAGTTCTCAAAGACTGTTAAACTTCAATCGTAAAGAATTTAAAATTTTGTCATATTTTTCATGATTTTGTAGTTTAGACTGCTGTACAGGAAGGTCTTAGATAGAATGTTGAATACATTTTTATCAATTTATGTCACTCATTTTATTACTCGCAAACCTTTTATTTTAAAACCAAGTAATCTGAATTATTATTAAAGGTAACTAGAAGATAATTTAATTCAAGAGACATTTGTTATAGTCAAAATAAATGATGTAAATACAAGTACATGTAAATCAACAAGAAAATGGCCCCTTCGTAATAAATTTGTTGATTTTTGTTTCTTGTATATGTTTCTTTGGATCACCGACTGTTAGATACTGGGCGAATCCAGCTGATGAAGGCTAGGAAGCCTGAAACAGCTGTTCTGGGTTCCCAGTATCAAAATTTCCCAAAACAAAACTGTGATTGCAATTTTTTTTTCTTATGCATGTATGTTCCTTATGGTGATGTTAAACTTAATTTCCGCACGTTAAACTTGTATTTAAATGTATTCTTTTTATACTTTAATCCATTACAGGCTAAGTTGATTTTAGCGGGGATTAAATTTCTGCCGTTTTTTATTCTTATTTTCTATATTGTTGTTTTTTATTACGAAGGGGCCATTTTCTTGTTGATTTTTGTTTCTTGTATATGTTTCTTGGGATCACCGACTGTTAGATACTGGGTGAATCCAACTGATGAAGGCTAGGAAGCCTGAAACAGCTGTTCTGGGTTCCCAGTATCAAAATTTCCAAAAACAGATCAGTGATTTAGCTCATATCATCTTCAAATTCAGGTTTGGGATTAAAACTCTCACTTGATTTTTAAACTTTTTCTCGATTTTTTACAATATTTCTCCGGGAAAAGGAGACTCTTTTAGTATTAAAATAAACTAGATGGTATAAACGTCCCATGTCGTTCTGTTTCTTAATTTCTGATTTGAGATGGGGTCAGCATGGAGCTATCTGTAATAATTTAAATGGTGTATCTTTTGCGAAATGTTATTAAAATCATTTTTAGGGTTTAAAGTTTTTTGTTTAAAAATGTGGTTCATCTTTCTCTAAAATCCAGTATAGTGACTGATTAACAGTCCTTTAAAAGTCTTTAACTTTTGTTTTAAATAATTTTGCATATCTGTTTCATTCCAAGCTGTCTGTCTTCAATATTTTTTCAAAATTAAATATATATAAAATTTATATGTTAAAATTTATAATAAATTTACATATTAAAACTTGGTAAAGATATAATTGCAACTACAATCGCTCGTTTTCGCTTCTCAGATTTGGAAAGTGCAGGAGAAATATTCCAAAGATGATAGCACTACAAGAAATCAAAAAATTAAGATCCTTTTATGGAAAACAGTCCACGGTACAAATACAAGATATGTGGAGTAAAGTTGCTGCAGTTCATGATTGGTCAGGATTCGGAAAAGCGCTGATAATGTGTGCATACTTATAATAAGCAACTATTAAAAAAATTTAAAATATGACGGCTCGTAAAAAGCAAACCATACTGAAATTTTTAGCCACGACAAACAATAGAGCAAGTATTGTAGCAATATTTTTTTTTCTTTTTTAATAATGCGCAAAGAAAATTCTTTGAGACTACCGGAGGGCAGCACAAGAATTTCCTTTGGTTTATTTTTAATATGTATTTTGTCATAAGTTACTTTTCTGGATGTGCCATTCCCATTTATACTTCCATTTATGTATATTCAACTCTGTATTGAGACATGATGCATTTACAGTGACTACCCTCAGCTGATGATCGCCAATATAGCGAGAAAAAGCTGTTTTGGGATGTCACTGGGAAACATGGTCTCACTCTTTTATAATATTTTTTTAAACCTTTTTGATGCTATCGTTGTAAATATAATTTGGCAGAAATCACAAAGCTTTAGGAAAAAAAATACATATAAGAAAAAAACCAATATCCTGCTGTTTTAATATCACCTTTAAAACAACTTAAAATCTAAATAATATAATGAAAATTAAAGATACATTTGCTCTTCAACTGTCAAACATTATTTTGTTAACAGGGACTGTTCCAATGCAGAAAAATATTCGTTTATTTAGAATTATGATAGTGTAAGAAAATTTATTTTTAAGTTTCTATTATTTTCGTAATAACGTTTGAGTTCCTTTTTAGTATTTTTTGTTCAGTATTCAATCTTTTATTTCAGTAGCCTATATTTAACACTATAGTAAAATTTTGCGCATTTGTCTAATGCTGTCGTGACTTATAACAAGTTTTAGCATGCGTGCATTTCCGAATGATAACTGGAGGTCAACATAGATTTATCTTTGATTTCTTTTGGTATCTTTTCTTCTTTTTTTTCTGTAAACTTGCAAATTTTAGAATTCAAAATTTCGCTTGTTGACGTAGCAAATTGGATCTTCAAGGGGTAAGAGATTATTTGTCAATTGGCAATATGAAATATTTTAGGTTGCATTTTCATCAAATTTCAAATGGCAATATCAAATGTTAATGACACCCAAATTAAGCAAAAGAAGGATATTTTCAGCAAATTCATTATTATTAGACTTTACAAAGTAAGTGGTTGATAGTAAAAGTAATTGATTTGTATTATCGGTTCAAATGATGAAATCGTTTAATCAACTATTATATTTGGTAAAAGATGCTTTAACATAAATAGACTGAAATCTGATTTGCAAAGTTAAGTGAGTTCAGTACTTTCAAACAATCAATCAAGTTTATCTGATTTCATGTGATGCATTTGTCACGGTATGTTTTCATTAACCGTGCCACTATTATCCCTTATTTGATATCTTTATTCATATATTCGCCCCCCCCCCCTCTTTTACCCTGTGAATTTCAATTAATCTTATTTTCTTCATTGTAACTCATTGATTTTCTTCATTTTGTGTTTTCTCCGATTTCGAATCTACGAGAGAACGTATTTAAGTTAAATTCCCCTGTACCAGACTGGCTATCACTCATCGCCCAACAAAGTAAACAATTTGCAGCCAGCGTTGCGACACTTCGTTAACCCCCCCCCCCCCAATGTACTCCGAGACGACGGGTCAAGGGGTCCACTTCTCTAAACAAAGAAAGCCGAGTGGCCCGAAACCGTTGGATCAAAGGGCTGCACCTGCTCTAGTAACATAAAAACGACTTGAACCTTCTCCGGCTTTTTACGTCACCTACTGATATTTTGTTTAAACACACTGGATGATTGACTTCTTTTTCTCTCTCCGATTGCTTTCCTCATTCCTATCGGAACCCCAACAACAATATACTGAGATGGGTACAGATCGTGAGATCAGTGGAAAAAACAAGTAATGAAAAACACGTTCGAGGACGATATAATTCGAACAAACATAATAGAGAATCATTCACTTGTGTTTCAGAGAAGTAGAGTAGGCCTATATTATCTTCTATATATGCTAGCTATCATATGGCGAAACCAGCATACTTCGTCATGCATGCATAAGACACTTGTTATAATTCTCAAGAACTGAGTAACCAGTTGCGAACTATTTTGATTTATTACTTTATCTCATGTTATCCTACGTAAACTTATTATATCTTGTTTTTAAGAAATATTTATATACCTTATAAAAATTAATTGTTTTGGAGTCATTCCATGGACTAAATTTCTTGCCTGTCCCTATTTGTTAACGTACCTGCGCTGATATAACTCTGAAAGGCCCAGCTATCGAAAAGGTATCAGGTTCGCATTTATTTAGAGGGACTTTAAACTAGCTATCTTCGTATTTACCTGTAATCTTATCATCTTAAAAGATGTCTTGGGTTTCATTATAGTTTACAACTGATCCTATGAAAAACCATGACACATTTCAGGAAAATTTGACTAATAGATCAGATTTCGGAATATAGTTTCCAGCTTAATTGATTGGTAAAGATGAGAAATTCTACTACATCATTTCCTGTTTAAAATCTATCATCTTTCCGACAACAATTATTCAATAGTTTAGAATGTGTTTATGAATTGGGAAATTGCAATATCTGTGAAGGCACAAACAAGAATGTATTATTCGATATTCTTATGAATACCTTTTCCCTTAGTCGGCTTATTTTTGTATTGTTGTTAAGCAAAATTTCGAATAGGGTAAGGCAGGGTAAGATGATGAACTTAAGCTTCAGAGATTGTTCCTCGGCTTACCCGAAATTTGAAAGGACACTTCTTGTAACCTCTGATAAAAAAATCTGAAACGCTGTTTCACCCTCTCGAATTATCAAAAATATTTCACCCAAAAAAAAGAATCATTTTCCTCATCTTACCCCACGTAAGGGGTAAAATGACGAAGGGGGGAGGGTAAGATGACAAACAGATAAAAGTAATACATTAAGTTAGAAACATTTTATTTTAAAAATGCAGAGAAACAATTTTACTTACTAACGTGAGGCATGAATTAGAAAAGTCAAAGATGAAACAGTTAAATTAAAATAACAGATTGCTCGTAATGAAACAAAACTTTGAACATTTAGGTACAACAAAAATTTAGAAGAACATTAGTGTTGCTCTGGCACGTTATGTTTCTTTGCTGCAGCATTTACACTTGAGGTTTTATCTTTTACTTCAGCAATAGTTGCATTCATTGTCTCCTTATCCCACTTTCCCCTGTCACTTCTCCTTATATAATTTCATAGCATGTTGTTTATAATAGACTACCTAAAACATTCATAGATAAAGTGTCATACATGAGCATTTAAAATAAAAGAAAAAAATAACTGCAACTAAAATTCAGTTTCAAAACCAATTTTTAAAGTAGGTCAAAAGCTATTCATAAAAGGTACTCAAAAACATGTTGGGTAAGATGACAAACTAAGGAAACTTCTCGTTATCTTACCCGCCCTGCCATTCGTTATCTTTCCCCACGCCGCCAATTTGGTTTAGAACATATTTATCATTACCGTAGCTTATCTTAAACAACCTACACCACACATTGTTCTTTACATTATGAGTTGTGTTTTGAGAATATTTTATGAAAGAGCAAAAACAGCTTAACATACTCGAGTAATTCCTCACGCTGTGAAGTCGAAAAATTACAAACGCTTGGGAAACAAACACAAACAAACAAACTGCTCGCCAAACAATCTTGCCCGACATCCTTTGCAGTGAACTTCGTTACTATCACCTGAAATTGCTCGGACAGGTGCTCCTATCTATGAATGCATCGGAGAAATATCGAGTTCGTCATCTTATACGCTTCGTCATTTTACCCGACTTTCCCCTGCTTATACTACAAATAAACGGGTTCACAATTCCGTTTAAGGATTTTTATTCAATACAGTGTAACAGTTAATAATTCGCATTTATAAAAGAATCCTTACTTACAATTCTGCTGGTTATTTCTTTTTTTCGTAAATTGTAGATATTTCTATTTCTTTATCAATTCTCAATTATGTAGGGTGCGTATATACTAGAATAAACTTACCTGCATTCGATTTCACTATATAGAAGATTTTTCGGTGCATATATCAATACATCTTTCTACAGCTTCTGGATCTTCACAAGGGGAGTTTGGCAAATTCAAATTAAGTATCTGTTATTAAGTAGAAAGTATAATGTATATTTTCCCTTCTATATTTATTTTTTCGTAGGTTTTTTTATTTTTGTAACTTAATGATAAATACAAAAGGAAGAAAGAAATGACAGAATCTTTTATTATCAGATTTTTTTATTAGTTGGAGCTAGAACAACCGTTTCGTTGTTTTTATGGACTCGCAAGTTAGAACCACTTCCTTACGAAACTCTTTGATAGTGCAATAGTGATAAGGAAACCACTCTCGCACCCGAAAGCGGTCTCCCTTCAACAGAAAACAAAATTTAAAATCAAAACAAAAGCGCCAAGTTTCAATTCCTGGCCTGCGAATTCGTCAGCACAAAAGGAATTTGAAGACAAAAGAAACTCAGACTTTGTTTACACCAAACTGGTGTAAACAGGAGGATTACCGTGCCGTAAAAGTAATGTAAAAGAATAAAGAAATGACAGAACTTAAAAATGTCTTGAGTGTTCATTTGTGAGGGTCTGAGAAGACCGTTTCGTACTATTTGTGGTCTTATCTTTATTCCTTTATATTTGTTTTGAAATACGTTAAATTTCTCAGGTTGGTTTCAACCTTGGCTGTTTTTATCTTCAAAGTGCTTTTGTTTCTGAAGGACTCGCAGGCCAGGATTTTAAACTTTGTATTTTGTTCTGATTTTTAATTGTGTTTTGTTTTGAAAAGAGGCCACTTTCGGGTGTGAGCATGGTTTCCCTTATCCCTGTTGCACTATCTAAGCATTTAATGGAGTTCTAAATTTCTACATAGAATTATATCCGAAAAAGTAATAGGTATTTGAAATGAATAAATAACATCAATTTTACTTAGTTCCTGCGATTAAAAAGATAGTTTCATTTCTTTTCTTTCTGTAATCATCAGTTGCTGATATTGAACACGTTTTAAAATTATTTTGTAAAATCCTGTTAAATTTTACCTCTATTTGCTTGTAAATCATTCTTGAAAATACTTTTGGAGGCGTAGGAAATCCCAGGTTAAGCTCAGCATATATCGGATTTTCAGCTTGTAACAGTTGATAGCCCTGAATAAATAGAATATAATAATTACAGTAAAAACTCAAAATGAAAATGAATATTATAAAATTCTGTCTTTTAAATTGGGATAATGCTCATGAAACATACTAATTCATTATTAATGATATTGCATTCCATTTTTAAATTAATAGTATTAAATTATAAACTTTATAATGCTAGATATTTATTGAGCTCTCCACAATACGTATTTTATTTAATAACTAGTCGGCTACCGGTCGCTTCGCTCCGGGAGCCTTGCATATGTAACGGAAAACAACTTTTTATTTATTAAAAAAACACACACACAAACACAAATTACATCAAGTAAACAAAAACTAAAATTTTTTAAAAGTTTTTTTTTTAATTTAATTTTTGATGTATATCTTATGTCAATCAAAGACAGAACCTTTTAGAACCAGCGTGTGAATCATATATCTATGATATACTTTTATTTTTTATACACATTAAAATGTAGTCTTCGTGGTTTAATGGCTAAGACGTCTAACTTTAGAGCAGGAGTTTGCATGGTTCGTTTCCCGTAGCGAACTTGTAGAAATTATTATAATTTTCACAAATTACAACAATTACACCAGACAGACAGAAAAATAAAAGATTTTAGTAACATAGATATACTTTTCAGTGGTTTTTCAGTTACAATGGTGATTTTTAAGTAGTCTATCTAATAGAAATAGTCCTCTTTCTTTCTTGACTCTCTCTTCTTTAGTCCAACATCTCTCGTGTACACGTGCTTGTTTTTCAATATCAAATAGAATTTGGTTAAGAAAGAATATTTAAAGTATTGCAACGATTGGATAATTATAGTTCTAATTGTCATTTTCAAATAAACAATCTTGAGATTCGAAAAAAAAAGTTGAATACATTCCTTATTGATGGGGGAAAGGGAAGGACAGATAAGTGAAAAAACAATACAAAAAAGTTGTAGTCCCCATGGCCGAAATGATAAGACGTCTCACTTCGAATTAGAAGGTTGCGGGTTCGATCCCTGTCGCGGATGTTTCATTGTAAAAGTTATTTTTATTTTCCATTCTCACAGAAAATTGTGCCGGACAGACAGACAGAGAGACAGAAAGACAGACAGACAGACAGAGAAATAAAAGATTTTAGTAATATAGATTGATACTTGTCAGTGGTTTTTAAGTTGCAAATATTGATTTTTCAGTATACTACCTAATAGAAATACTGCTTCTTTCTTTCATGACTTTCTTTTTTTATTCCGATTGATATCTTTCAGTGGTTTTTGAGTTACAAATAGTGATTTTTCAGTATTCTACTTAATGGAAATACTGCTTCTTTCTTTCTTGATTCTTTTTTTTTTATTTCAATTGATAATTTTCAGTGGCTTTTGAGTTACAAATAGTGATTTTTCAGTATTCTACTTAATGAAAATATTGCTTCTTTTTTTCTTGATTATTTTCTTTTATTTTAATTGATATTTTTTAGTAGTTTTTAAGTTAGAATAGTGATTTTTAAGTATTCTATCTAGTAGAAATACTGCTTCGTTTTTGACTGTCTTTTTTATTCCAATTGATACTTTTTAGTGGTTTTTGAGTTATAAACAGTGATGGTTTTTGAGTAACAAATAGTGATTTTTCAGTATTCTACCTAATAGAAATAGTGCTTCTTTATTTCTTGACTCTCTTTTCTTTAGTCCAACATTTCTCGTGTACACGTGCTTGTTATTCAATATCAAATAAAATTTGGTTAAGGAAGAATATTTAAAATATTGCAACGTTTCTTCAATTGTAGTTCTAATTGTCATTTTCGAATTACAAATAAACTGACGTATGGGAAATAAATAGACAATCTTGAGATTCGAAAACAAGATTGAATATATTTCTTATTGATGGGGGGAAGGGGAAGGACAGATAAGTCAAAAAACAATATAAATAATGGTGTAGTCCACATGGCCTAATGGATAAGACGTTTGATTTCAAATCAGCAGGTTGCAGGTTCGATTCCTGTCGCGGATGTTTCATTGTAAAAGTTATTTCATTTTTCCCTTCTTACAAAAAATTGCGCTGTACAGACAGACATAAAGACAGACAGACAGACAGAAATAAAAGATGTTAGTATTATACCGGGTGATCAAGAAATAACAGAAGGTGTTCGGAGCCCTGTAGCATGTTAAATAAAATAGAACAAAATTTGGCCACCGTACTCATTAAAGTAGGAAGTTTCGATTTGTCAAGAAAGAAAAATTAGTACCAAACAACGCCGATAAAGGAAATTATGGTGCTGCAAGCGCATAATGTGTGAAAAAAGAATACATAACTGCCAATGAAAACAGTAAATAACAACAAACCAAATACCAATGAAAAACATTTATTATAGCAACCTACTAATTTGGCTCAAGGTGACCACCAGCCTGATGTTCCACTAATTGCATGCAGTATACAAGGTTTTCGACGGTGGCTGACAGCATATCGGCATTTATTCGTCTGACATGTAACATTATTTGATCTTTTAAGGTAGCAATGTCAGGAACATGTTCTTGATACACAATGCCTTTCAGGTAGCCCCACAACCAGAAATCGCAAGGATTCAGATCAGCGAACCTCGGAGGCCAATTCATGGGAAATGCGCGATTAATTATTCTAGCGTCTGTGAAATGGTGACGCAGGACATCCTTCACCCGACGTCCGATGTGCGGTGGTGCACCATCTTGCATGAAAATAGTAGAATCGATAAATTTCTTTGCTGTAGTTGCGGTATCACAAAGTTCTCGAGCATAGCGGCAAACCTGTCAGAATTGACAGAACAAGTCACTAGTCCATTTCTACCAACTTCTTCATAAAAGTACGGGCCGATGATAAAAGAAGCAGTGAACCCACACCAAACTGTGACTTTCGGCGAATGTAAGGGGATCTCTTGACCAAAGTGTGGAATTGTATCAGCCCAAATACTGCAGTTGTGTGTTGATATCACCGTGCACGTGGAAGTGAGCTTTATCGCTCCATTATATTCGCCACGGCCACTCGTCATCCGCTTCCAATCGAGCCAAAAATCTCGAAGCAAACTCTAATCGGGTATTTCTGTCCCCTGGGAGGAATTCTTGAATGGGTGTTATCTTATATGGATTAAATTTCAGGATCTTACGCAATATCTTCTGCACCGTCGACAACTGGATATTTGTTTATAGTGATATTAAACGTGCACCGCTGGTACCCTGCTTATTATCTATCGCCTGATCTTGAACGGCAGCTGCAACTTCTTCAACTTGTTCCTGCTTGATACGTTTACGTCCTCAGCCTGGTTGCACACCAAGAGTTCCTGTTCTTTCAAATTTTTCAACTATTCTTAGTAAGTTAGTTAAGGTCATCGGTCCTCTATGTAACTGTTTTAACCGCCGGTATTGATGAAGAGCAGCATTGGCATTTTCATCCCACTGATAAAACAGCTTGACTAATAAGGCACGATCATGTAGTGATAACGCGCTCGACGGGTGACTTCTTACAGAATGACTAGAATTCCCGCAACCCCTTCTTTCATGCTCGATATCGTGTCACAAAGTACCCGTATATGCAGATTTTATGCTGCATTTTTCGACCGCAATGCCAGAATTTCCTCTATCGGCGTTTTTTTATACTAATATTTTTTTCTTGACAAATCGAAACCGCATACTTTAATGTGTAGGGTGGCAAAATTGTGTTCTATTTCGTCCAGTACATAACACGCTACAGGGCTCCGAACACCTCCTGTTATTTTTTGATCACCCGGTAGATTAAAGAAAGTGTCGAGATTAAATTGTTTGCAGCCGAGCCTAAAGTTATCGCGAAATTACTTAAACATTTTAAAATTGAATTTTTTTCCAAATTTATTCCTTGATGTAGAAGAAAATTCAGGTCAAATACAAAAATGTTTTTACTATGTTGTCGTGCTTAAAATCATATTTAAGTCAAAAAAGTAAAAAAAAAAATAAGATATAATAATAATAATAATAATAATAATAGAAAACAATAATACGAATGTGACAGTTATTATTAGAAATAAAAACAACAACATTATTAGTCAATGATATGCTAAAGAATAAAGGATTTCTGTAAGGAAATAATGAAAGCGTCGTAATAATAATCATACAAGTTGAATTTGTGCAATAACGAACTAACTTTATTAAAAAGACAATAGAATCCTGTGCTACATCTTTTATTGTTAAAACGAGAAACGACGATGGCGCACCGGATGCATTGTCACGGACTTTGAAATTGTTGCAATGAATGAAAACAGGATAGTAGATGTGTATTATTAAAAATTTGGAGAGCGGTTGCTAAGTGATGATACAATATTGATAAGAAGATAACATGTTGATTTCCTGAAAATATGTTCAACGAATTGGGCTCGAACATACGGCAATATTTATACACCGATATTTATGCGTGAGTATAAATAAAGATGGAAAGAAAAACGTATCATATATACATGTATATATATAATTGAGATTCGTTTTTAATTAACAATACGTTAAGATA
>JAFIDM010079342.1:140687-150859 GCA_023159025.1 Thereuonema tuberculata | reverse complement strand
GGTTTTTTTTTCCGAGTTGCACAGTCGATTGCTTCCGGACTATGAAGTTGATGTCTGATCTTGCAAATTAATAAAAAAAAACCTGAATATGTATGAGAAGCGCGTTCTTGCTAAAAGGGCGTAATCTTAACATTACACATTAATATCCCCAAATATTTAAGAACCCTCCGATTCATTGAAAGTGAATGTTAGTCCGAAACCGAAACAAAGCAGGCAGTACCGTAAAACGCATTCAAACCCGTTTTTTAATTGACAATACGTTAAGATAAACTTTTCTGATATATATTTGATTTTGAAGTATGTTCAAGATTTATCCCATAGGAGAAATCCAGGCCGCACTAATCTGTGGTGAAATCGTCGAACATGGGGATGCTGATTCAATAATCGAGTTCCGAAAATAACTGATGACAACGGAGATCGTATTCTACGTTACCGAGGTTTAGGACTAAAGTCGGATAAGTGATTTGCAAGCAAGGACCAACCTGCTTGGAGGATATAATCGCTTTCGCAAGTTAGAAGAGCTAAAGTAAGGGGTTTTTTTTGTCGTAATACAAAGGACATAAATTACAGAGTGAACCCGAAAAAACACAGCGTTATAATAAATCAACTCTTCTAGTAGATACGAACTTTACCTTTGAAACTTAAAAGACTGTTGTTATAATATAGTTACCGTTTCATCGGAAATCAACGAGTGTATATAAATAAAAGAAAAGGAACTGTTAGAATTCAGTATAAGAATGAACTTTTAGAAGCAGTCAAAACTATTAAACTAGTTGTTTTTTAGAAGCTATTAAAAGAACTTTAACGAATAATTTTTGAGGTGAAAAGCCATTATTCAAATTGTAATTGTGAATGATGCAGCGTTGTCAATTACACCTGAATTAAACTTTTCTTAGTTAAAGCAAATCATTTGTTTGGAACAATTTATTCGTAAGTTATGCTCTTATTCAATTACACTTAATCACACTCTGCTAAAATAATAAATAAACTATAGATCTTCCACAATAAAAAGTAGATCAGACGAATCCTAACAAGAAACTCTACGATGAAGTAAAAGAAAAAATACTACAAATGAAAAAGGATAATATTCTAACATACAAAATATATGACGAGATTACCAACAATATAACAATATGGCCAAAGAAACAACTTTTGAGCCCAGGCCTAAACTACACAAAGATAATATTCCTATGAGACCTATTATCAACTCATTTGGCTCACTAAAGAATTTAGCTAAGTTCATGAATAAATTTCTGAATAAGTTACCTGCATTGAAAAACAATATAGTAGAACAAAATACTAATCAAGTAATAGATAAATTGAAAAATTTCAACACAAATAATAACAATAAAAAATTTAGGTTATTCTCATTAGATGTGGTAAATATATATACCTCAATATCTGCTGGAAAAGCACTAGAAGATAATAAGAGAAATTTGTGACCAATTCCTGAATTTCTGTCGAACAACAAAATAAAAAGTGAACAGGTGATAGAAATACTTGAACTAATGTTTCAATTGTTTCTTTAAATTTGACAATAAATGGTACAAACAGAATATTGGTTTCCCAATGAGTAGCCTAGTCTCGGGAACCCTAGCCAATATATTCTTTAACAATTTCGAAGTAAATAACATAATCACGTGGAATAAGAATGATTTTGAATATATAAGATATGCTGACGACATATGGATAATGTGGAAAGATACATCCAGACAATTTAGAATTTCCTTCAATACTATAAACAGCATAGATAATAACATTAAATTTAAGATGGAAGAGTTCCTTGCAACATCAAAATTTCAAAAAGAATAACCGAAATTTGTAAAGCTAATGAAATATCAATCATCAGAACAGCTAACAAAAATTTAGGGTCATTGGAAGGAAGACAAAGAAATTATGGAATCTGCAGGAGTTATTTACAAATTAAAATGTATGTCCTGCAATGGAATTTATTTTGGAAACACAGGGAGAAAATTAGTAGAGATGTAAAAAAACTCGTAAGCGCAACTAAACACAACCATCCGGAAATCCCAGATTGAGCCAACCATTCAATATCATTAGGACACGATCCGGATCCAATCGTACAAATAGTATACAGAAATGTACATAAGAAGGACACAAGGTTTATGTTAGAAGCTTGTGTAATCAATAGCTTTAAATGTTTCAACAAGCAGAACGGTATAGAGTTTAGTCAAATAATCCTTGAAAAATTCAAAAATAATTGTAAAGACATTGCACGATTTCAATAATGTTTTTTGTAGGAATAATAAATTTAAAATATTATTATTTGATAAGATTTATTTTATTGAAGCTCCTAATGTAAATTAAAAAGTAAACAAATCCGAAAAGAGAAGAGAAGAGAAGTGTTTGATTTAAAGAACGGGTCGATGCGAAGCAGACCGTTCAGTTAATCAGCGATCAGCTATGACGTGGATGATGATGATTCAATCCTGACGTCATAATGACGATTGCGAGGAGCGCTGCTCTCTGATTGACGGAAAGTTTTTACGCAGTGCACAGACAGTTGAACCAGAGAGATTGGAGCGGACAGACCACGAAGCGATCTTGGAGCGCGAAGTTCAAACGAATGGCGATCCGAAATGTGTTGTCTAAGCCTGAGTTCCACAACTTAGTGAAAGTTAAGTACTGTAAGTGTTATCTTTCCTTATTAATGGGAACCGGATCAGCAAAGAAAGAAATCAGATATTCTTCGGATCGAGAATTGAATTAAGTAGAAGAAATAACTCAAACGGAATTAATTTAGAAGAAATTAATTAAAGTGAAATTAAAGTGAGAGCGAAGAATATAAAATCAAGAGTGTTTCAGTATTGAAAAGGAATTAAGTGAAGATAGAATTAAAGCTGAAGGAAATAATATCAAGTCAAGTGTACGTTGATATTGTAATTGTGCTAGTGATAAAATACAAAGTAAAATTAATTAAATTTATTTGTGCTTCGAACCAAGTGTGTTCATCAAGAAAATAACTCAAGCAGTAGTTATTGTAAAAGAAATAAATTTTGAATTATTTATTTTTATTGAAGCAGTTAATTGTAAAGAAGTCATAGTTACAATTATCTGAGATAGTGTAATACCTAAAGCTTCTAGTCTAAGATTAGTTATAAATTCATTTTGAAGTGAATAATATAGTGCTACAATATCAAAGTTTAATAGTGTTAATAGTGCTACAGAAAGTGTGTGCTTCAATATGCAGTGAACTGTGCATGTGTTAAGATTTCCAAGAATAATTAGTGTATGTTACTAGTTGAAGTTAATGTCCAATGGGGCAGCGCTACAAACGCCTTTGATACAGGATTGGCTTTATTTGAATATTACGAAGACTTTTTCGTTTATTGAACATTTGAGAAACTCTAAATACTTACCTGAATTACCAGTCGATTATATCGACATTTTATGTTCTTTAACTCAATATTAAGTCTAAATAAAAAAAAAAATCGACTACTATTTCTCTACATTTTTATTATTATTATTTAAAAATGCAAATGATCCTAAATTGTTTTCAATTATAATAACTATGTAAATAACACTTACTATGTAAATGATATTTACCGTGAATGATTCTATATTGTTTCTAATTATAATTACAATATATGAATACCATACATGATTTGATATTTTTATGAAGAAACTCTTTGTATCAATAAGCCTGAAGAAGCAGATAAAGTGTCATCTGCGAAATATAGCTATGTTTAAGAAGAAGAAAAGATGTTCTTGTTTCTATTTCTAATAGAAAAAAATGTTCATAATGTAACCATATATATAATGAATCTGGACATAGTGTCAGTTTATTGGAAAAGGAAGTTAAAATATACAGGGTGTTCATTTTATCTGAAGACTTTGAAACATCCCGAAAACAAAAATCGGATCAAAAACTTTATAATTAAAATTCGTTCGTCTCGGAGGGGGACATCCAATGATACCAAAATCGAACCCCTACCCCCCACCCCTATGAGGTGAGGGGTTGAAAGAAAAACGTAAATAGGAACCCCCATTTTTTAATGCAAATTAGGATTCTCCAGAAAATTTCACATTGATTTGATGTACTGTACGTCGGAGTTGCTCGTAGATGGCGCTCTAATCGACAAAAATCAAAATGGGTAAAACTTCGTTGAAAATTGGGGATATTTCAAGAAATAAAAAATCATATGAAATCAGAGAAATAAAAATATAGACGTATGTGATATTTATCAAAATGCTATCCAATGACACGTGAATTAATCCTCCACCCCCATTGCTGCAATAGGCAATTATTTCATAACTTGTAATGTATTCCGTTGTGTCTCTTCTTTTTCTTGTCTCACCTATCGGAGTGTTTTGTCCAATTACAGTAAGTGTTCAAAAATACGACCTTCAACTTCAATACACTTATTGATCCTGTCTTCAAATGACTGTACACAGGAAAGAAGCATATCTGCAGGAATTTCAGCACAGGCGTTTCTTATGTGTTCTACAATGTTTTCATGGTTGTTGGCACTTGTTGATAAACCTTATCTTTTAGATAACCCCACAGAAAGAAATCCACCGATGTCAAATCAGGCGATCTAGCAGGCCTATTAATAGGGGCACCTCTGCCAATCCACCGACCATTGTAATCACGGTCTAATACTCCCCGTTCATGACGTGAGTTATGCGCTGGGCAACCGTCATGCTGATACCACATACTTTGTCGAACGTCCAAGGCAGCATCCTCAAGTAGTATTGGTAGTTCCTTTCCAAAAAATTTCGATATCTGATTCCATTCAAAGTACCTTCAATAAAATAACCTCCAATGAGTTTGTTCCCTGTGATTCCACACCAAACGTTAACTGATCAAGGACGTTGATGTTCAACTTGTCGTAACCAGTGGGGATTTTCTGCACTCTAGTAATGCATGTTATGCCGATTAATGCTACCGTGGTTTGTGAATGTAACCAATCACAGTGCAGCGTTGGAGCACGTCTGGCATGATGTCATGCCCATGTTTAAAGATGGCCTCTCTAATATTTGTTTCACTTCACGGCCATGGATCGCGAATACATAATTACTATCAGCGTATTGAGATTTTCTTTCCCATATAAATGAAGTTAACACTGAAATGCATGAAGTTGATGCGTCAAAATTTATACCAGAGTTTGTAAAACCTCGGTTTTTACATAATTTCAGCTGTGGAGTCACTCCCTCAATAATCAACAAGTAGGATACAATGACGGTGCATGTGTCGTCATTGTTGTCCAGACAGGATTATTGGTATGGGCTGTTGGACATTCGTTATTGTTATTGTTGAAACTGGTAAATCATTTTTTTTCTTTTCTTTTATTTTAACAAAATTTGGCTTAATCATTCAAATTATATGTGGGCTGTTGCGGAAGTCATGGCTTTTAAAAAATGAGCTTAGAACATCTTTTTCAATCTTGTGTTTTTCAAAAATTTCAGGGTATTTAAAAAATGTGGCATTTGCTTTACTGCCGTTAATATTGCCTCAATTTCTAGACCATATTCTTTCAGGGTAGCAGGTTGCCATTATGTTTCATAATGAGAAACCGCAGCGCTAGCTACTACGAAACTGGTAAATCAATTTTTTTTTATTTTTTTTATTTTACCAATATTACATTATTATTTTAACAAATAAGCCGATATTCAAATTACATATGGGCTGTTGTGGAAGTAATGGCTCATAAAAAAATTAGCTTAGAAAATATTTTTCAATCTTGTGTTTTTCAATAATGTGGAATTTGTTTTACTTCCGTGAATATTTCACGGGTCGCAACTAGTAAGTTTTGATTTCAGTAAGTGCGTTTTTCGAATGAAATATTTTGGAATTTTAGAAATTAACAAAACTAAAATAAACGAACTTGCAGAATGGAATTAGGAAACTGGAATTAAAGGATAAGATAGTGATCTAATGAACAACCATAACTTGATGTAAACAATGAGAAAAATATAGGGTTATTTTTTATTGTACTATAAAATTCTTTTAATAGTTTCAACATAATTGACATCTTGTTGTAATTTCTAATAATAAGGTTTATGGTATGTAGGGGTCGGGCTAATCAACTATAAACTTTTCTATCCAAAAGATAGATCCGAAATCCTAGATTTTTTCCTTTTCCAGGTAAAATGGAGGTGGGGAGATGGCGTTTACAACCCCTATCAATACATCCCATTTATTCACTAATGAATATTGGTTAATGTAGAAAGGAATGTATTTTCTTTCTCTCTCGAAAAGGTTTTCCTCATCAAACATCATTTCTTTTCATTTGTAAATTAACATATACAAATGCCTGTAAATTTCATCGGCTCTGTCGTTACCAATACTGCTGGTTTCTAATTCCTCTGTTGATCTAATTGTATGTTATTGCTACTTAATAATGTAAACTAGTTGCGACCCCAGAATTATTTACGGAAGAAAAACAAATTCTTTTTGAAAAACACAAGATTGAAAAATGGGTCATTCCGCCATTCCGGTACTTTTGGCTTCCCAGTTTTTTTTAAAATCACAATTTTTGATAAAAATTAACAATTTTCGGAATAGACACAATAGAACATATACAGCTATGCAGTCAAAAAACCGTTTACGAATACAATTTTAATTACAATTTATTTTTATTTATATATTTTAAAAATTCGTGCAAAAACAGGAAAAAGTCGTGTCCCACAAATGCACCTCCATCAGTCTTTCACTTCAATGACATACAAAAAAAAATTTTTTCCATATTTTTTTTAATTTTTTCATTCAATAAGTAATTAAAATTACAATAACAATAAATTTGAATAAAAATAATTATTAGTTTAAATTAAATTAAATTTTGTTCATTGGTCACTTATTTATGTCATTGCTGTTACTGGTGCGGTTTTAGCAAGAAGACGTTCACTGGTTCATAAGTTTGTGGCGAGATTTTGCCACTATACCCTCCACTATACACCACTGTACCCTCCAGCCGTGTGGAGACATTCAACAATCGCTTCGACGCTGTTTGGTAAGTAATTTAACTTTTAAATTACTCGTACCTTTTACAACAATCATCTGCTGTTACCTATATAATTGTTAATGTTATTTAGCTGCCGAATTGCTTTGATTATTAAAATATTCGTTAAAATGTGCTGATTAAGGCTGTAGTTTATGACTGTAGTTCATGAAGTAGATAGGCATAACCGATTTGCTGGCAAACCACAACATGGTTTGGTCAGTGCAGTTACTGTCATTGCTATTACTTGTAGAATAGTAACAGGAATGACAGTTGGTAACAGCAATGACAATTCCTGAAACTGTAATGAGAATAATGTAATTAAATTTAATTTGAATATTTTAACTAAGGTAATTCTTAAAAAGTTTAAATAGGTAATCATAACTAGTATTAACTCCGTATTTTAGAAAAACTATGGCATTAACAGCAGCTGAGAAGCAGAAGTTGTATCGGCAACGGCGTGATGCTGATTCTAAAAGAAGGTCTCAGTACCTCTTAAAGGAAAAGGATAGGTACAAGCAAAAAAAGGTTAGTCACAAAATCAAGCCTATTTTTGAATTATCTAAACGTGCACAACGATCCCAGCACAAAATATGGAAACTGACTCTAAAAAGATGCAGAGAAAAACGTAAAACAAAGGCTTGAAGTTCGACAAAACCGACGTGTTCGACCGTGACCCCAGAGGTGCCCAAGATGGAGTCAGGGAAGCTTTGATGCGTACAGCAGATTCGCTTGTGGCACATGAAATGTCTATTTCACATGCGTTAGTATTCTTTGAAAACCTAAAAGCATCCGGAACAACAGTAGAACTATTTTACGTATCAGAAGATGGTGTTGAATTTGCAACAAGAGCTCTACCAACTGGCCTGCCTACTATTCCTGGCACGATGCAGATTCATCAAATTATAGCACACACAGAAGTTGAAATAAATTATAGAGATGTAAGTTGTTTTTGCTGTTATGAGGAAAATTACTGCTGTGATTGCTTTGCAACAAAGAAGTTCACATTTGGTTACGAATGAGATTACTGATCGTATTGACGACGATGTAATCGATATCATACCTGTAGAAACTTGGATTTAGTTGGAAAGTAGTGCGTTGCAGTTTATGATCATGAACCATACCCAGGCATTATACAGTCATTTGATGAAACGGACGCAGAGATTAAAGTCATCCATAAAGTTGGTTACAACAGATTCTTTTGGCCTTCCAGACATGACGTACTGTGGTATGGATACAATAAAGTTATTAAATTATTTCCTGAGCCAAAGAAAATGACTAGCAGAAATGCTGACAATAGTAGGCATGTTGAGGTGGATCTCAAGTTGTGAGACCTTATCATTGCGAACATAGGCTAAAGAACAGTACAGTAAAACCCCGATTATCCGAGCCACGATTATCCGAGTTTCCGCTTTAACCAAGCTATAAAATATTTTTAGGATTTTTTTTTTGGTTCTATATTTTCCATTTTTAAAACTACCGAAAAAAATTCTGAACTTGATGGCACAAACAGGAAAATGTAGAGGATATACGTGACTGGATAAACGCTGACGAACAACAAGACATTAAAACAACAAGACATTCAGATGAAATGATCGTCAATAAAAAAAAAAATGAATCTAGCGATGATGATGAAGACAGTGACGATGAAAATCGACATACGAAAATCTCTTATACAGATGGACTAAAAGCTATCTAAAGTGCAGTTGAATATATAGAACAATAAGAAGAAGTGACAGCAGCAATCCTGTTATCCTTCAAAAAAATGGCAAAATATTGCTGCAGAAAAACGCCAAAGTAACGTAAAACAAAGAACAATTAATATAAGGACTTTTTTAAGTAAAAGAACTCTTTAATTATCGTAACAATATGAAGTGCATGTGGTGTATCTGTATAACTTTTGTATTTGTTAAACTATACATTTAAACCTACACGATTTATTTTATTACAATTTTCGCTTTAATCGAGTTTTTCGGTTATCCGAGTTAGTCTTGGTCCACATTAACTCGGATAATAAGGACTCTACTGTATTTCATATACTTTTAATCATTACTGTTACGGTCATTGCAGTTACAGCGTGTTTACTTCATTATTTATAATTGTTTATTGAATGCAACAATAAACAGGCAGCATTGTTGCCAACCATAATAACTACTTGATATGTAGAATATTTTTTATACCTTTCAATATTGATTAGCCTGTTTTAAAGAAACTTTTGTTTCCAACTTTTAAATACGATCTAAGTAATGGAAGTATTTTGTAAAATAAATTACTGTAAACTCTTTTTTACTCGCCTATTTTGTTATTGAAACCTGATGTAAGCTTGTAACACATCAAATAAAACAATTTGTTTCTTTCTCATCTTGCGTTTTCATTAAAATTACCCAACATTTGGTCTCGATAACAGATATGACAAAAATAGCAATTTTGTGAAAATAAAATATTTTTTGTTTAAAATAAGAAATAGATTAAGTTCGGCCAACAGGTATACTAGATGGAACAAACATATAACTAAATACACTCATGGACAAAAAAATTAGCGCACCAAGAAGGAGTCGTCAAAATGAAACGAAAATTTACATACGTAATGACTACTTTTATATAAGTAAATGATTAGAAAATCAAAGAAAAAGGATAATTTATTACAGAGAAAAAGGCAAAAGAACGGAGGAGTTAATACTCCGTAGGACCCCCTCTAGCGCGAATGCACGATGCGATACGATCGGGCATTGAGTCATACAAGTTCCGTATGATGTCTTGAGACATTTCGTTCCATATTTGCTGTAACCTTGCCTCTAGTTCGTTCAAATTTCGTGGGATGCCCAACTCGTCGTCCCAAATGATCCCAGATATGCTCGATTGGAAACAAATCTGGGGATCGGGCAGGCCAAGGAAGGGTAGTAACAGTGCAGAGACAGTCTTGTGACACCCTTGCCGTATGAGGCCGACCATTGTCTTGTTGAAAAATGGCTCCTGGGAGCCGTTGCATGAGTGGCAACACATGTGGTTGCAGGATTTCATGAACATACCGCTGGGCTGTCATAGTGCCACGGAACAATACTAGGGTTGACCGTGTATTGTAGGCAATGGCACCCCATACCATCACACCAGCTGTGGGAGCGGTGTGTCGCTGTACAGCAAAGGCAGGATTGAAGCGTTCACCACGGGCTCTCCACACACGAACACGATTGTCATCACTGCCGAGATTGA
>JAFIDM010079342.1:76435-90866 GCA_023159025.1 Thereuonema tuberculata | reverse complement strand
TTATTTTTTAGCTGTTGACGAGTGCCAGTGTAGTAGACATAATAATATTAAATCCAAGGCACGTTAAAATTTTTTTTATATTTTTTTTTTTATAAAGAAGAATTCTTTAATGTTACTTATGAAGCGAAAATGACTATTCATGGACGATTCTTGACAATTTCTATAAGTAAGTAATCCTACTTATGTTAAAAATTCAAATAGAAAGACTCCCGATTATTTTATTGGAATTTCAGTTCTAATTATATGAACCTCTCTATATTACTACATATATGTCCATCGTTTTGACTGTATTTCATTATTTTGTTCTCTTTCCATTTTGTTATGCAGGTTATTTAAAAAAGACACGTCAATATTTAATGGGATAATTCCTGAGGTTATTGTAAGAGAAAAAGTTCCCATAAATATGGGTCCGGAAACGCTTCGTTTAAAAGATACAGGGTGTTAAAGTTTTATGATTTTTCTAGTTTTTCGGAAATTACTCCTACAATTGCTAAGATATCGCTATGAAATTTGGAATGCTGCCTACCCTGTAGGAGATCAATAGTGTGAGTAGGTTAGCGACATTTAATATCGACAGGGTGATACATTTGCGGGGGTCTGGTTCACTTTGTTCCCCCCGAACTTTCTTGTGTGACGCCACTGATCGGTAGCGATCAAGTATTTGGATTTGACATTGAATTTATAAACATTGTTGTCTTTTGCATTTTGTCCGAGAACAGCATAGTTTGGAAGTAACATGCGAAAATGTGATAAACAACACAGTCAATCTGTACCCGACCCTCGACAATGTATCCCCTGTAAATATGAGATAGTATTATTGTGTATTGTCTGTTGAAGTTTCGGCGTATCATGCGTAGTTTCCGAAATAACAAATAAAAACCATGTTAATGCAAGTACATTTACAAAAACAACGGACAAACAGAAGTATGGGCCTATCATCGTAATATGTAATACTATCGGAAATATGTAAGACTTACAACGTGTTTATTGAACGTCAATTGACAATAAACAGGTTTTGTCCCTTTGCTAATATTTTGATGTGATTGAACTTGTTATTCCCTAACAATAAGCAAGTGCACATTATTGAACCAATAGTTGTCAATGGCAATTGCAATTTGCATGCATCTTGCATCATTTGTATTTGTCGAATTGTGTGAACAATCCAATCTTGAGTCAGTATTCCAATGCCGAGATGACCGATATGCATTTTATTTATGGCCTGGCTGATGGCAACTCATTAGTAGCTCGGCACTTGTACATTGCACGATATCCTGACCGGCATGTTCCTGACAGAAGATTGTTCGAAAATTTTAACCGACGTCTGCGAGAAACATGGAAATTGCTTCGAAATGGAGGATCAGGCAGACCAAAGACAAGAAGAACGCCACAGCTGGAAGAGCATGTGCTGAACACGATTGAGGATTGCAGATGCTTTACACTTGAGTAATAGAACTGTTTGGCACATTCTGAGAGAATTTGTTGTACCTATATCACATCCAACGCGTTCAAGAACTGCTTCCTGCTGATTTTCCACGTCGTGTTGAATTCTGCCAATGGCTTCTGCAGAAATCGATTGACATTCCCCAACTATTGAGTTTGATTCTTTTTACCGACGAAGCGAAGTTTTCGAGAAATGCTATAAGAAATTTTCGTAACAACCATGTATGGGCTGATGAAAATTCACACGAGATATGTCAAGATCGTTTCCAGCATCGATTATCGCTGAACGTTTGGGCTGCAATTGTAGGTGACCGCCTGATTGGTCCAGTATTTCTACCAGGAAGGCTGACCGGAGAGGTATGTCGTCACTTTTTGCAGAACACCCTTCCTGAGTTGATGGAAGAGGTACCATTAGCAATACGAACTACAATGTAGTTTACGCATGATGGTGCACCAGCGCATTTCAGTAGAGTCGCCCGAGAGTTTTTGAGAGTAACAAACAGAAATCGCTGGATTGGCCGAGGTGGACCTCATTTATGGCCTGCAAGATCGCCGGACCTAAATCCTTTGGATTTTTTCCTATGGGGCCATCTCAAGTCCTTGGTGTTCGGAACTCCTGTTGAAACTGACGAGGATTTACGAAATCGCATCATCGCTGGGTGTAACACAATACGACACGACCCTGGTATTTTTGAGAGAGTTCGTCAATCGATGAGGAGACGATTGGATTCATGCATTCGAGTTGGAGGTGGTCACTTTTCTCAGTTTTTGTAATTTTTGGAAATAAAATATTTGCATTCGGTTTTGCTTTGTAAATGTAGTTGCATTAACATGGTTTTTATTTGTTATTTCGGAAACTGTGCATGATACGCCAAAACCTCAACAGACAATACTATCTCCTATGTACAGGGTGATACATTGTCGAGAGTCGGGTATAGATTGACTGTGTTGTTTATCACATTTTCGCATGTATCTTTCAAATTATACTTTCTCGGACAAAATACAAAAGACAACAATGTTTCTAAATTCAATGTGAAATCCAAATACTTGATCGCTACCGATTAGTGGCGTCACACAAGAAAGTTCGGGGGGAACAAAGTGAACCTGAAACCCACAAATGTATCACCCTATAGATATTAAATGTCGCTAACCTACTCACACTATTGATCTCCTACAGAGTAGGCAGCATTCCAAATTTCATAGCGATATCTTAACAATTGTAGGAGTAATTTCCGTAAAACTAGAAAAATCATAAAACTTAACTCACTTACTGGATATTGTTGTTGGACAATGATAAATATGTAGGCCAAGACTATATTTCAAGTGATAAAAAAATGAAAAAATGATATCATGTTTTAAGAAATCGGAGGCACTTTAAAAATGATAAGTCTGGAAATGGAGAAAGAGAGAGGCAGATAAAACTACAATTAAACTATGGAACTTGAGTAGTGAAACTTCGCATCTTCGATGTAGATACAACAAAATGGTAGTAAAACAAAATAAACAAGAATAAATATTATTTTACATGTACAAATTCGAGCCGGTACACCTGATTAATTTTACAAAAATTGTTTAATCAATAAAAAGAATTCACGACTTCAGTTTCGATTGCAGAAACGAGCAATCGTTTTCTTGTGAAATGTTACAAGCCAATGACAGTTTATAAAGATGTTCACTGCTTCAGAGTCTTGGGGAAATCCCTTATGCATATTAGCATTAAGTGACGAATAGGCAGGGCAGCAGCATCGATGGAGAAAACTGGAACCACAACAATAAACAGCAATACCTGTAGCTGCTTTGCTCCGTCAGACCCGATCGAAGGAATACGGTTAAACACATAATTTGATCCGCTCTCTCAATGTCCTCCATCTGGAATAACATTGCATCATTCTAGAAAAAAATGTATAACCAACAAGAAATAAAATAAAATACAAACGAAATTAAAATAAAAATAAAAATAAGTAAAATCTTTAAAATTAAAAATGAGATGAATTATAAAAATTAAATAAAATTAAAAATTAAAGAAATAAAAGCAAATTGAATAACAGTATTAGAACGGCTCCAGCAACTAAAAATTATAAATAAAATTATATAAATAAAATTGAAATAAATAAAAATTAAAACAAAAATAAAAAGTGGGTGATGGCGAGAGGAATATCCAGAAGGTATATTTTTTTATTTATGCATATTGAACAGATTCCCAAGTTTTAAAGTTTATTACTACTCATAAAATTAAAATTAAATAAAAATGAAATTAAAATAAAAATAAAAATAAAAAATAAAATGAAATAAAAATAGAAACAAAAATAAATAAAAATCTTTAAAATTAAAAATGAATTGAGATAAATAAAAGCAATTGAATAATATATTAGAATATATAATATATATAATTATAAATTATAAATAAAATTGTTAATGAAATTGAAATAAATAAAACTAAAAAATCAAAATTAAATTAAGAAGAAATTAAAAATAAAATAAAAATAAAAAATATAAAATACAAATAAAGAAAAGATGCTAATAGAAAAGATGCACCAAGACAGATCACAACAAAGTATGGGAAATACAAGAGGGTTAATAAGTTCAAATACCTGGGAGAAATAATTCAACCAAACGCCCTTGACAAAGAAGCGGTCCTAGCAAGAGCAAGAAAAATGGAACTGTCATTCCAGTTGACAAAAAATGTATACAACAAGAAGTCCATATCTATAAACGCTAAAATTAGGCACTATAATACAGTCATTAAGCCAGAAGGCCTCTACGCCTCAGAATGCCTTGCACTAAACACAGCCAGACAATTAGACGACGCGACGTAGAAAAAAAGGAAAGAAAGATCTTAAGGAAAATCCTGGGACCAAAATATGAAGATGGAAAATGGAAACTGAGAAACAACAAGGAAATCTACGCAAAAACAGAAAAAATAACTGACACAATGAGGAAAAGAAGGGTGACTTTCTACGGACACATTAAAATAATGAGTGAAGGTAGACTGACGAAGAGATTATTCACCTTCTTCGACAGAAACCCCAAGACTCAGATGACATGGATCAAGCAGGTCAGAAAAGACATGGAAGAAATGAAAATAGATGGAGAAGAGGTGGAGAGAAGAGAGGAATTCAGAAAAAAGATCAGGGGATTCAAGGGTTTTCAAGAAAAGGCAAAGAAGAAGACGGGAGCAAAATGGACGGAAGAAAGAAGGAAACAACATGGAGAAAGAATGAAAGAATACTGGAAGAGAAGAAAAAAGGTAGAAAAGTCATCATTAGTTATTTCACGTGGTCCATAGTCGGCCAAATTCGAAGAAAAAAGAAAGAAAATACAAATAAATATAAAAATAAAAAATTAAAAGGTGGGGGATGGGAAGGGTAATACCTGAAAGGAAAAAAAAAATTTTCCATCAGCAACTTGAATAGATTACCAAGTTTCAAAGTTTATTACCACTCATAGAAGCTATTTTTCTTCTGCAATTTGAACTTATTTCAACAATGATAGTGCCGTGTCCTCTATATAGATCATCACCCATTCGGCAATGATAGCGGAAGTCGATAACCCCATGAATAGACCTTCACTTTGTATATTCTGCTATCAAACTGAAAAAATTGCAAATGAAAAATAGCTTCTTTGAGCGGTAACAAACTTTGAAACTTGGTAATCTGTTCAAGTTGCAGATGGAAAATTTTTTTTATCCTTCCTGGTATTCCCCTTTCCATCCCCCACCTTTTTAATTTTTTTTTATTTTTAATTTCTTCTTCATTTAATTTTTACTTTTATTTTTATTTATTTCAATTTTATTAATAATTTTATTTATAATTTATAGTTGCTGCAACCTCTCAGCCGTTCTAATATGTTATTCAATTTGTTTTTATTAATTAAAATTTTTTTTTTATTTTTTTTTTTTAATTCATCTCAATTCTTTTTTAATTTTAAAGATTTTACTTATTTTTATTTTTATTTCATTTTATTTTTTATTTTTATTTTTATTTTAATTTCGTTTTTATTTTATTGTATTATTTGTTGGTTATACATTTCTTTGTAGAATGATGCTATATTATTCCAGATGGAGGACATGAGAAAGCGGATCAAATTATTCCTTCAATCGGCCCTGACGGAGCAAAGCAGCTACATTTGTTGTTGTTTATCGATGTGGTTCAGTTTTCTGCCTGTACATCACTTTATGCTAATATACCTACGAGGTTTCCCCAAGACGTTCTCTGAAGCAGTGAATTCTTTATAAACTGTCATTTGCATGTAACAACACTTCACTAGAAAAAGATTGCTCGATTGAAACTGTAGTCGTGTATTTCTTTTATTGATATAAACATTTTTAAAAAAATTAATTCGATATACCGGCTCGAATTTTTGGATTGAGACAGAATAAATCATTTATAAAATTTCTATCTATCTCGATATTACTTATTAAATTGTATTTAGATTTCATAATAATTTATATTTTAGAACCGGAAGCTAAGTTTCGAGCAATGGGAACATACAGTGGATTTGCATTAACTAATGTGGATGAATCATCTTCTCCATTTCCTTATATAGTAAGTAATTATTTGCAAACATTCTCTCTAAACTGAATGAAAACGAATTTTCTTTAAAGCAAACAAACTTTTGTGTTGTTACTAACTAAATTTATTGTGAATTTTATTCTAACAATCTACATTACTAAAATCTTTTATTTCTCTGTCTGTCTTTCTGTCCGGCGCAATTTTCTGTGAGAATGGAAAATAGAAATAATTTTTACAATGAAATATCCGCGACAGGAATCGAACATGCCACCTTCTGATCCGAAGTCAGACGTCTTATCCATTAGGCTATAGGGACTACAACTCTACTCATCTTGTTTTTTGAATTATCTCTCCTTCCCCTTCCCCCATCAATAAGGAATGTATTCATCCTTCTTTTTGAATTCAGTTATAAGAAGTGAAAATAAAACTTTCAGGAACAATCATCTGACAGGCTAAAAATAGGTTTTCAAACAGTATCTTCTGACACACGACAGAAGTCACCAAAATAAACCGTTTAGCACATAAAACTAAAATTTAGCAAAATGTGCACATAAAACCTTACGGCAGGGGATCCTCACTTTCATCTCATTATGTACGGTTTCCTCCATTGTTACTTTTTTATACAGAGTATTAAGTATTTACTAGTTGACCCGTGCGAACAATTCACAACAAAATAAAACCACCTTTGAGAAATAATAAACAAATCCAATAGCTGTTGTGCATGTTAGTTAAACACATTGTGACTACATGGACCCTTCTGCATTTTAAAAAAAAAATTGACCCTTGGGAATAATTCGCAAGGTATCTTGATCAGTCACCGAATGGTAGTGTTGAAATAAATAAATCAACTTCTACATTTTTGGAAAAAGATCTTTAAAATAAAGTTTTTTAACAAAAACTTTAATTTGAAACAATTTGTTTATTTTTCGTCATTAGCAGTGAACGTAATCTTCAAAATGATATCTCAAACATTGCTTCTGATGAAGTATTAAGGAAAACAAAAAAAAAACACCTTTGAGAAAGAATATATGAGAAGCTGACAAATTTTTCTGTTTTTTATTGTAATAAATCGTTTATTTTTATCTATATATATATATATAAAAATGAATGTATCTTTCTTTCTTTCTTTCTTTGTCCTTTATACACTTCTAGGCCCTTTGACCTATCTGGACCAAACTTTGCAGAATTACTCTTTAGGACACTGCGGAAAAGATAGGCTACCTTAGAACCTGGATTCCCCCCCCCCCCCAACGAGTTGAAAACGGGTAAAGTCCCTGAAATACTCAATATCCACCTGGTGGTGAAAATGAGAACTACACAAATATTGTGTAAAGTCAAAAATTCGCTCTCCTATGGCGGGCAGGGACACGCCACTTGGGTGGGAGGATGGCGACACAATGGCCTAAGCGTCCCACCCCCGATCGACGCCAGCACCTTAAATTTACGGCCCCTTCTCGGGCCCCCCAAGTCAATTACAAAAAAGGAAAAATTCGCTCTCCTATGAGGGGCAGGGACACCACACTTGGATGGGAGGATGGCGACACAAGGGCCTAAGTGTCCCACCCCCGATCGACACCAGCACCTTATATTTACGGCCCCTTCTCACTGAGCCATTTCTTTCTTTGAGTGGCATTCCAACGCATGCCGGGTACGGCTAGTAAAATATAAATTTTTTTTTGTTTTTTTATCTGTTCGTACAAAATCAACGGTGAAATATCATTTTAAAGTGCATTTTAGGCTTCTGAAAGACGCCTTAAATCCCCGTTTTGTCTGTGTGTGGACACATATCCCACAACTCTTCGCAACGACTTCTGTTAGCTCAGTTGTAGGTGGCCTGAATGTTAAATGTTGTAGGTGGTCTGTTACCTCAGTCGGTTAGAGTGTTGTGTTGAAAACATGAAGACCGTGGGTTCAATCCACTCATGGGAATATTTTTTTTTCTTCATGTTTTTTCTCCCCATTTTAAATCTTTTCACAGTTTCTCAACTTCAGTTGTTTTTTTTTAAATCATTATATTAGGAATTCAGTGTATTTTTATGTTCATATGATTCAAATTATTCATTATCATTTGTAAACATCCTTTACAAATTAAGGATTATTTTTTTTTTCTTGACTTATGATTTCCGATTTCTAATTTAGGTTGACCTACATAATGATGAAGACGATCCCAGAGTTTTGGATCCACAGAACGTTCTTTTAATGAGAAAGTCAAGTTTTGGAGTATGGCCCATTGTCGTTAAGAAAGTAAATAACTTATCTTTTTAGTACAAAAAGAATTTTTTGGTAGATATAAGCTCCTGCAGTCTAAGTGCAGATTATAATTTATAGTTCTTCAATAGTTTTCAATATCGAAGAAAATTATGTACAGTAGTGATAATATTATATTTAGTAATCTTACTAAATAAAATTACTAAACTGCTAAATATAAGCCCTTAACTTATTGAGACTTCGATTCTTTAACTTCGAAGATTTTAATTAGATAAAGTAGGATTGTAGGGTACAGAGCTACCAAATTATGCTTGAATGTAAGAATAGTTGGTATGGATGTATGAATGCATAAATAGTCGCCGTTTTTAATGTTGGACATCTGGTATTAATTACCAAGATTATGTGTCCAGTTTTATAAATACAAAATAAGAAATCATATTTTTTTTAAAATTTCGTTATTTGCAAATAATAAATAATTAGCCTATCTTAATTAGGCTGTTAACTATCCGTCTTTCCTTGACAGAATTTGTTAATATCACCATAAAATGGGTATACTTTGACTAATGAATATACTTTGATCGAAAGCTCAATGAAGAAAGCTCCATTATAAAGCTCCATCTACAACGTAACCCATGTAATTTTTCTACGAAAAGCATGTATGGTTTTAGTTCAAGATTGTCGCACTAAATATCAGTTGCAGTAACAATTTCATTCATATCCGCCATTCATATCCGTCAACATAATGTCAAAACATCTGTAACGTGTAGTTTAGAAGAAACCTCAACAAAATCTTGTTAATCTGTAATTTCTAATGGTAAACGAGGTAAATCAGCGCAGCCATATGATGGGAATTTGATGGATTTCACAAATAAGCAAGAGTTCTTTTGTAATTATCCTGCATTGAAAAAGGGTTTACGAAACAAAAAGAAATTTTATTTTCGAGGTTGGGGTTGGTCAAAGTAATCACATCCTAGTGGATACTAGGATACTAGGATTACTTGACCAGTAATATTTTCTTGAATAAAATTTTTGCCGTTTCATATTTCTTCCAACTACTCTATATTTTAATAGAATTCATATCATCCCCTCTTATTCAATATGCTTTCTTTTAAACTATAAGAATCACTAACGACTATAAGTAAATGAACTTTTGAAAACGGTCAAACTATAAACACTTTACGATACCTTTTGAGCTCTTTGAAGTATATTACAAAATATATTACAAATAGATTACAACATTTGATATCAAAATATAATAAAAACCATGTTTCCGTAATTTGTACAAAACATTCGTACAAAAATACGATATTAATTATGTAAATACAAATCAAATAAACACCAGAAGATATGAAAAATAATAAACAAATCAAAACTTATTGTTTATAAATCTCTCGTAGATTCTGTCTAGAATTAGGGTTAGGAATGTTGGTGTTTTTTAACAAAGAATCAGATTAAAAATATAAATAACTTATAAATATAAATAATTTATAAAATTTTTGATAACATATGTATCAATTATAAGCAAGCAACACAAGAAAACAAACTGAAAATAAGAGTTAAGTATAGAATTTTGAATACTGAAGAAAAGTTCATATATAATATTATTTTAAAAAATATCCCCACACATATAAAAATTTTAAAGAAAATTATATCAAAAATAGCGTAACTAGATTTAGTTGGTTAAGACTATTTGATATACTAAAAATAAAAAATAATGTTGGTTTTAGAATAAATGAATATTAATATTCAAAAATATTCGGACAACTAATTTGGGATAATTTAAATAGTAACAATTTTAAAACAATAAACAACCAATTAGTATATGATATTATAAACAAAAATATTGTTAAAAATTTCAAAGTTATCAAAGATAAATATTTTATTAAGATTTCATTGTCACTGACTTCCTGACTCGAGCTTCATTGCGATCGTTGCAGAACTTCCTAAGGGGCAGTGTGTGAGCTAAAGCTTTAACGTGACTAAACAAGTGAATATATAGCCTATTATTAGAGGTGTTTGAAAATGGTTTTATTTTTATGCAAAAAGCGGTGATTTAAAGTGCACAAAGCGGTGTTTTGTGTTTTTATTTTTGTACACCCAATCATAGCTTTCATTAGCCAGCAGAAATTAAATCATTAAATTATGATTTATGTAGGCCTATTTTGTTTAAAAGAGTGAACATTTATAATGAATATCAAACATTTATACTGAATACTTAATAATATCACAAGCAATACACATTGAAAGAATTGGTCTAGACGTACATTTTTCATAGCTGTTGATTATATCTAAAACAGCATTAGCAAAGTTGCTGCCATTCGTACTATCAAGGACCACCGATGCTGCTAAATGTGTTTTTTGTTCTGCTGCTGGCACAACTGGTCGGAATAAGATGTTAAAAACACACCTGCCATTTTTGTCAGTGGTCTCATCACCCAAAACAAAAAAGTTCCTTGTCTGTGACAAAATTCCGTATTTCAGTTCGCTTCTTTTCGCCAACCAATGGGTTGCAATGTTGACGGATTACATTTGCCAACGGGAGGTCACCATTTCCGCGGACATATTTGGACATCCATTCTCAAATGGCCACGTGATCTAATTTTTCTACAGGAATATTAGCTTTGACGAATGTCTCTGTTGTATCTAAAATGAATTCCTCTTTTAAATTCTTTGCTTCCTTTCCCATTTTAGACGCTTCTTCTAATATTGCGAGATGTGGCGATCGCTTTTTACCAACCACGTGTTTGTCCGATAAACAATGTTTGCTAATCTTTACGTTTATATTCTAAACGACAATCACAATATTGCACATAAAAACATTTCCCGAAACGATGAACCCCTCTTTAAAATAACTGCAAGTCATGTGCCGAAATGCATTAACATGGAGCTTAATTTAAAATCGGAGAAATAAAATGTATATTTATTTCTCAGTTTTTATTGTGTTACATGCGAATGGAATTTTATTTTATGGCTTTTAATAAACCTGACGTAAAAAGCGGCGTTATTTCGCAAAATAAAGTAAATTTTGCTTTTATTTCAAAAATTCGTTTTTATTTCGTTTTATTATGTTTTTATTGCAGATTGCGAAAAACAAACACCTTTACCTATTAAGAATATTAAGGAAGGTATTAAGGAAGATCTCCGTAAAGCAAATCGAAAACCAGTTGACTTTTAACGCAATTTATTATTTTAATTAAGTTGGTTTTTCGTGAAATCTTCCTCGTTAAGATATAGGCTGCTTACGTATAACTTTAGTGAAACAAAATTGTTTCATCAACTGTTACAATATATTTGTTGGAAAGCAACACTTATTCATTCTTCTATACAAGAAGAATCCTTACGCTATTTTCTTTATCCACACTTTGTGTTGGGAACTTTCAAATTAGTGAATGGGAAATTTTGATTTATTTATTAACCAATCATTAATGAATTAATTAGAATGATCATTATTGATATGTCAACGTGTGGCTTTCATTAAATGTCTCTTAATGATTATAGAGTTAAATATTTAATTGATTTTTTTAAAACTGACACAGAAGAAAATATAGCATTCAAAAGCTTGGTTCTTTAATTTCTGAGTAATTCAGAAAGCTAAAAACAATACTCTCATTTGTGAAAAGTTATCTTACCAAAAATTCTGAAAAAAGATCCTTTATATCAATTTTCTCCTTTTATTTTAAAACAAAATGTTCTACTAAACTTCACAATAAAGTAGGAAGTAAAATGCTGAAATCTATTAATTGTTTTGTTGCTCAAGTTTCCATCAAAATTCGAGAACCAAAATCCATAAAATAAGGAGGTAATTTCCTTCAAAAATCATTAATTTCTTGTTTTTTTAAGTAATCTTCGTAAGAATTTAGAGAGTTGATTCGGTAAATGTATTAATTAATTCGGTTTTAGAATTTCACATAAAATTATGAAAATAGACAATACATTGCTACATTGTTAATTTCTGTTTGGAAAGATGCCAATAAACCACTAAAACGTGGTTTTAAAATTTGCTGCTATCATGGTTATCTCTTTAGATAGTTATGATGATATTAGAAAAGAAATTAATGTTTAAAAAAAGTTTAACTGATTTTATATAATATAATTTTTATGTTTAGGTGGAATATTTGGATAGAATAGGTTTCCCTTGTGGTCCTGCTTCTGAGGTAACGAAATGTAGGAGTCAATGCTACGAAAGACTTTTACTAGAGAAAGTGACTTGCAGGTTAGAATATTCACTATTTCCCTTTTATATTTAAAAAACGTTCCAAACATCAACGCTTACCATATATTATCTTTATATGCATTAAGGAATTTCTAATAGCTGTTTTTGCTTAAAACAACAGAACGAATTTGCTTAATCAAACCAAATTTAAAGATACTTTCATTAAATGACAGAATTCTATGAAGATCATTTAATGAAACAATAAATTAATTGAGTTACCGCTCAAAAAATGTATAGACACTTCAACATAACATCTATTTAAAAGGGAATACAATTGTTTGGCTAATCCTGTATAAAAGAAAACGTTGTTGTTGTTTTTTTTTTCTGCCGGGTTCGTGAGGGAGTCTGTATAACAGTCAGTTTGGGTTTTGAAAAATTCATTCAAATTTATATCCAAACTCAGGTATGCGGAAATGAAAAGTTGATTTTTTTTTAATGCTGTCAATGCATTTTATACAGTTTTGCCCAGTAGAAAACTTCGAAATTCTAGAAGGTTACGGCTTGAAATCCCTGTACAATTAATTTTTAATGCTAAATTCCTGTGAAGCTCATTGCTACATCGCCAACTGGCGCTTTTAGTAAAAAAAAAATATTTATATAAAATATTTTGCAACAAAAATTTTTGCAAAAAATCAGTGCTTAATCAGTGCGAAACATCGAAATGAGTATGGTTACATTTCGTTGCAGAGCGACATTTTTACAGACCAGTGACTCGACACTCCCTTCCGTCGGTGCGGCCTAGATTTGTTTTCTTAGGGATGCTCAGAATCAAATTGCGTCTCTGCCAGTCATCATCGATTGGTCTTTCTTGATACTACATAATACATTAAGGAATTTACTTGCATTTCAATCTAGGATAGAAATTATTATTGATGATTTCATTACGTCTGCTTATGTGATCTCAAGAGTTTTCTCTAGGACATGCAGATCCTTTGTGATGGTTAGTTCTGCCCTCTTGGATCCACTGCTGTCAATGTATTCTAATTATCGCATCTTACCGTCCAAGATGGCAGCTGATCAGCCGGGTTCTCTTCATCCTTGATACAATCTTAATCTTAAACTCGCTCATTTACTAGTACTTCCGATGGGTGCCTCGTAGAGACATCTTCACAAATTTAATAAAACGAAGCATGAAAACATTGAGAAACACAAAAACCAATTCCGCTCCATATACTGATCCCCGTTCCATAGCAATGAAGTTTTAATCATTTAGATTAAAGACAAAGGCATTGGCAAACCCTGTTTCTGGGCTGAGATTCTAGTTTTTAGTGGTGCGTCTTGTTTTTACGCAATAGAGATGACCAATAGTTTTTGAGGTTTACGGAAATTAATTTCTTTATTATCAATTTTCCAAAATTTATTCTAGAAAAGATAACTTTCTTTCTATCTTTCTGTAAGATAGGTTGATAATTAGTAATTTAAATTTGTCACCTTTTTTAAGAAGAGAAGAAATTTTTGGGTAGCTTCTAGAAGGATGGAAAAGTATATAATTTCAAAGAAATACAGAACTGGAAATGTAATGGTTCCATAAGACGACGACTTTCAAAATATATGGTGGTGTAAGGTCTTGTCAGACACTTTCCTTTGCCTTGAGCATTGAAGAAGCATATTTTACATCATAAATCCTATAATATTTCTGAATATAGACATAAAATAGACTGTCAGTCGACATTATATCTCCAAAAAATACCTTCTTCAATCTTTTCTAGATGAGGAAGAGGAAAAGAGTTTCCTGTCCTCTCTTAGCCTGAAGAAGTTTCTTGTAAAAAAAATTAAAATATATTGAAGAAGGTATTTATTGGAAATATAGTGTCCACTGAATGTCTATTTTGGACATATTTTACGCAGCAATAGTTTCATTAGAACTAAGTTTTTTATTGTGGTAATTGAATATTTTTTCAACATTGGAATCAGAATTATTGGGATTATGGTTGATATTGTTCTCTGTGTTTTCTAAGTATGCATTTCTAATTTTACTTTTTGCAAGTGATCTGAGATGCTGATATTTTTTGATTCCAAAAAGTCACCACAACCACGTTTCTTACCAGTTTTATCACGG
>JAFIDM010079342.1:66171-76425 GCA_023159025.1 Thereuonema tuberculata | reverse complement strand
AATATAATACTTCCTAAAAACAGAGGCATTTGAGTTTATTTATTAAAAAAGATCATCAGAGAGGCAAATGGCAGTTGGAAATGGAAGTTGTCTAAATATGCAAATACAGTGAAGAATCCATTTATCGCGATTGAGCACGATGTGACGGGGTTAACATTCTCATGTCAAACGTGAAAAATGTGTCGCACATTGACTGTTCAGTAGGTTAAATGTGTTCCTTGAGACAGCTACCATACGCTAACAGCGATGAGGCATGGAGAGGATCAAATTGTCCAGCAGTTCCTCTGGGATTCGTGGCCACTCGCGCAACAGGTCAACTTCCAGGAAGTGCTACACGAGGTGATTGGTGACTGGCAACACATCTTGCTAGTGCATCCAAGCGTCTTCGATGGGATTCAGGTCTGGAGAACGTGAAGGCCAGTATATGCGCTCGATTTCAGTCTCTTATAGCATGTTGTTGACGAGATGCGCAAGGTGGGGCATTATCATCCATAAAAAGAAAGTTGGCCCCAACTTCTTCGTAATGATTCCATAATCCGTAATAATTGCTCCCTAACTACGTCAAGATTCCATCTCCAATAAAGGAATATTTTTCTTGCACGAAACGTTGCATCTCCCTTCATGACAAATCAGGCCAAGACGATTGTCAGGCTGCAGGCTGAATCTTGACTCGTCACTGCAGTGGACCGTGCAACACTATTCACGGGTCCAAGGAAGAGGCATTTCAGCCCACCTTCTGCGGGTTCTGCGATGTTCAGCAGTTAACGGAATGCATTCCATTGGTCGCCGGGTATATAGTCCACCATGAAGGTACACGGTCTGAGTACACTCCTCGTCCAGTAGCAGCGAGAATCTGTCACCGCAGCTCAGTCTTATTACTTCGCCGGTTCCTTCGTGCTATCAGCATCAAGTAGCGATCATCTCTTGCAGTGGTGGCAAGTGGGCGGCCCTGCCATGGTCGTCTTTGTATTGCTCCAGTCTCTCTGAAGCGATTTCAGAGTCAGCTAATCAAGCTTTGTGGAGGTTCCAACCGCTGCTGCCACTGTGATCTGTGTTTGGCCAGCTCCAAGACGCCCTATGACCTTCTATGCTTCAGATTCAGGTAAATCACGATGCAGGAACATTTTCAGGTGTACTCAATGAATCTGTCACTTATTATTGATCCAGGAAAGTGAAGATAACCCAGCAGATTATACAGGGATGTGGGCAAACATGCAAATTAACGTTTTGCATCCCATTTGAATATTCAGACAACTTCATTTTTGTGCCATTTGCTGCTCTGATGATGCCAGGTCGGTTTCTATCTTTGGTAAAATAAAGGGTTTTTAGTACGAAAGGACCAAAATTTTTGGATTATCCATATAAATAGAAGTAAATTAAAAGGATTATAAAGATGAATATTTTAACTTGGCAGAAATTATGCGTTAAATTTAGGATTTAAAGATGTTCAATACAGTTATCAAGGCGGCAGAGGATGCGATAGATTTAAGCTCTATTCACAAGAATATTCTTTCTTGATATTAGTAAATTTTCAGAGATATAGGGATAAAAATGTACCAAAGAAAATATATGACAGTGAAGATTTGGCCTACTATTTGGTTAGGTTGCTCAACAGCTCGGGTTCCAATTCATGTAAGGATAAGAACGGTTGAAGTTAAGCTTGAAAATAAAATTTGAGTGAGAGGGTAGTGGACAATACTTTTGAATTTATTTGTTTGTGAAAATGGAAGTATTATAAAAATTAAAATAGATATAAGTAAGGCAATTACTCCTCCTAATTTGTTAGGAATGGATCGTAGAATGGCATAAGCAATTAGAAAATATCATTCTGGTTGAATATGAATGGGAGTAACAACGGGGTTGGCTGGGGTAAAATTTTCTGGATCATCTAGGGAGTAGGGAAAAAGTGATGAAATTACTATTAATGAAACTAATATAATTAAAATACCTAATAGGTCTTTTAAGGAAAAAAAAGGATGGAAAGGAATCTTATCAGAATTTCTGTTAATACCTAAGGGATTACTAGATCCTGTTTGGTGGAGAAATAGTAAGTGAATTATTACTAGGGCTGCAATAATAAATGGAAGAATAAAATGAAATGAGAAAAATCGGGTAAGGGTGGGGTTATCTATTGCGAATCCTCCTCATATTCATTGGACTAAAGTGGAACCAATATATGGTACTGCGGATAGTAAATTGATAATAACTGTTGCACCTCAGAAAGATATTTGGCCTCATGGTAATACATATCCTACAAAGGCTGTTATCATAGTAATAAGAAATAGAATTACTCCTACATATCACGTGTAATGTAAATTGAATGAACCATAATAGATACCACGAACAATGTGAAGGTAAAGACAAATAAAGAAGAAGGAAGCTCCATTTGCATGAATGAATCGGAGAATTCAAACGTTATTAACATCTCGACCAATATGATCAATAGCTTGATAAGCTAAATTAATATCACTTTTATAATGTATTGCTAGAAATAAACCTGTAACTAATTGAGTCCCTCAGCATACTCCTAATAATGAACCAAAATTTCATCAGGAGGAGATATTAGATGGACAGGGGAGGTCAATTAAAGATCCATTAATAATTTTAAATAGTGGATGTGTTTTTCGTATAATCATTCAGAAGATAGTTTAATATAAAATATTGGCTTTGGAAGTTAATGATAAGTTTTTTCTTCTGTTTTAAAGAAACTCTAATTTAGATTTACGAAATCTATGTTTTATTTAAACTATTAAAACTAATAATAATATTAGTAGTTTCTTTAAGATTATTATTTCTTACTTCTTTGATTTATATAAGATGAATGAGTTCTTTTGTATGAATTATGATTTACGTTTTTATTAGAATATTTATGTTATATTTTGAAAGAACTAGTTATTCTTGATTGAGTTGTTTTTTTAGGGGGAGATTCAATATCAATAACTTTGTTAACTTTGACTTTATGAATTTCAGCATTAATGGTTTTATCTATATATAAGGTGAAGCATGATTCTCATGGAAGAAAAGAATTTGGAGTTGTAAATCTATTTTTGTTAATTTCTTTATTTATGACGTTTTGTAGAATAGATTTATTATCTTTTTATATTTGATTTGAAATTAGATTGATTCCTACATTTTTCATAATTCTTGGATGAGGATACCAACCTGAGTTTGTTCAAGCTGGGGTCTACTTGATATTTTATACATTAACGGCTTCTTTACCTTTATTGATTTGTTTAATATATTATTATGAGGAGTTAGGAAGATTATCATTTATGGTTTTAAGTAATATGAAAATAAATGTTAGAATAATTATTTACATTTTTTCTATTACAGCATTTCTTGTAAAAATACCTATGTATTTGGTTCGTTTATGGTTACCCAAGGCTCATGTTGAAGCTCCAATTGCGGGTTCAATGGTTTTAGCAGGAATTTTGCTAAAAATAGAATGATATGGTTTACTTCGAATAAATCAAATTATTTTAAGAAAATTTATTAGAACAAGATAAGTTTTTATTGGTTTAAGTTTGGTAGGGGTATTTATGTAAGATTAATGTGTTTACGACAGTGGGATATTAAATCTTTAATTGCTTATTCTTCTGTAGCTCATATAGGGATAGTATTAGGAGGTATTATAACATGTTCAGTTTGAGAATTTGTAGGAAGATTAGTTATGATAGTGGCTCATGGATTATGTTCGTCTGGAATATTTTGTCTTTCAAATATTATTTATGAGCGGTTGGAAAGACGGAGTTTAATTGTAAGTAAGGGATTAATAACTATTTTTCCTAATTTGTCTTTGTGATTTTTTTTATTGTGTGTAAGAAATATGGCTGCACCCCCAAGCATAAATTTGTTAGGAGAAATTTGTTTATTAAGAAGAATAATCTGTAGATAACTTTTTGGGGATTAGTTTTTTTTATCTTTTTTTAGTGCTGCATATGGACTATATCTTTTTTCGTTAACTCAGCATGGTAGGGTTATAGTATTTTATGGATTTAAGGGAATTAAAATTCGTGATTATTTATTATTGTTTCTTCATTGAATACCTTTAAATATTTTAGTTTTAAAAATTGATTTTATTTTATGATGCTGAAATTGTTTAAAAAAAATTTCAATTTGTGGAGTTGAGGATGTTACTTAACGTTAAGCATTAATAGACAAATAAATTGTAAGTTCTTCATTAACGATGAAGCGTCCAGATGACTCCTATTAAAAGATTTTCATTCTAAAGCTCCTTTTACTCACTCATAATATAAACCTAAAATTAAAAGAATGATGAAGATGGATGAGGTAAGGAAAGTAAAAATTGATTGGGAGAATATTAAAATAATGGGTAGAGGAAGTAGAAGTGTGATTTCAACATCAAAAATTAGGAAAATGATGGCAATAAGAAAAAATCGTAAAGAGAAGGGTATACGTGCAGAGTTTTTAGGATCAAATCCACACTCGAATGGTGAAGATTTTTCTCGGTCTGAGAAAGTTTTTTTGATAAAATTACTGCTGCAAATATAACCACTGAAGATAAAATTGAAATAAAGATTATATTTATAAGTATTATGATGATGGATAAGATGGCTGATGAAGGCGGTAAATTGTAAATTTATTTATGAAGATATTTTCTCTTGTCAGGCTTTATAGTTTATTTTTAAAATATTTGACTGCAATTCAAAAGAAATATTTTGTGTTATCTTTCTAATAGGAGTGATAAATGCTTTTTTATTATTTATTTCTTATTTATTTTTGGTTGTATGTGTTCTAGTAGGGGTGGCTTTTTTAACTTTATTAGAACGGGTAGCCCTAGGTTATATTCAAATTCGTAAGGGGTCTAACGTACTAGGAGATTTGCAGCCTTTTTGAGATGCTATTAAGTTATTTACCAAAGAAATTATTAATCCAATTATGGCAAATCATATAATTTATTATATTTGTCCAATTATAAGCTTAACATTAGCTATGTTTTTATGAATAATTTTGCCTATTTTTAGATTAATTATTTTTTTCTTTAAGAAATAAACTCGAATGCCTCTGTTTTGTTTGAGTATGATATTCATATCCCCTAAATTTTCTGAGCAGTTTACTTCAAAGTTATTAATGGAATCTAATCAGGTTTTAGATATAATAACTGCATTATAATTTTTGCACAAAAGATTTAAGGAAAACAGATTCAGTTTTGTACATCGGCCCCTGGTATCTTGTAGTAAGCACTCAATGTTTGTGAAAATTGCAATACCATAATCAAACCATCAGAATGGAAGGAAATTTTTTACACATATTACTAATAGTGATGCAAAAAAAAACGATTAAAGTTTCACAGCAATGCAACAACAGTATTTTCAATAAATCAGTATGATATAAGTCAGCGCTTCAGTAAGAGCTGCTATACGCCGTGGCTTCGAGTCAATAGGCCTTGAATGTATTCCTGGGGTACCGCCTGCCACGCTGCTTCTATTAGAGTCCACAGTTCATCGATATTGGCTGCTGGATGACAAAACGGGCTAATTTCCCGTCCTTATTCCAGACGTATTCAATAGGTGATTTATCGATGAACAAAGAGGTCAGGGAAGAAGGGATATCTGTGTTGCATCGAAGACGGCCTGGAAATTTCTGACAACATGTGGTCGGGCGATGTCTTGTTGGAATTTAGCTCCAGGAATGTGTTTCAGGAATGGTACGACTTCAGTCTCCACAACTTTCCTGATGTAGCGGTTTCTGTTGCCTACAATTCGCAGAAACCGAGATCGGCTATGATATCCAACCCCCCAACTATCACGCCTTGGAGTATGATGCCGGACAATGCAGTCTGGAAGATGGCGCTCACCTTGATATCGTATAATGCGTATTCGACCTTCAATGAAGTTGAAGCGAGAGTCGTCCGAAATCACGATATAGTGCCAATCTACATGCGAGTGAATGTATTCGAGAGCCCATTGTAGTATGAGATCGAATGTTCAGGCCCAAGGGAATCCTCCGCAAAGAAATGCATGCACGCAGTCCTCTTTCCAGCAGACGCCGCCGAACCGTTGAACCAGATAACGTCTGACCTGTAGCAGTGCTCCGATGTTGTGCTAGCACTCGAGAAGAAACGGAACAGTCAGTCACTGCCATGCGGATGAGGTATCTATCATGTCGTGATGTAGTCATATTTAGTGATCCACTTCTGGATTTTCGACTCGTTCTGTTCTCGTCAGTCCACTGCTTCTACACTCGCATCGCTTTCGTGGCATTATGAAGGAATCAGCAGCAATTTCGCGGTATGAAAATCTTCCTTCACCGTTCGGTCCCGTTCAAAGTCTGTAGTATGCTTATAAGGTGTACCGTTTCGTCGGCATACTGACATACTGACACAGGCATACTGACTCTGGCAGGCACGTGTACAGCTTACTGACGATGAAAAACTTATTTGTCTGGATCCACAACAGTTGTTACTTACGCTCTTCACGATAGTTCAGACGGAACTGCTGAGTCTAGGAATGCATATTCATTCCCACATTTTAATCATTTGCAGACCATACCATGCTTTACATTTCCTGTAAGTTTCGCTTCGCATGGTGATGCATTTTTCAGAAACTTGAGTGGAGATTGAAGAAAAAAAGTTTAGAATGAAGCTTAGAGGAATAATAATGAGATAGAAAAACAGCGAGAAAATAGAAGAGAAAATAAAAAGAAGAAGAAAAGAAAGCAAGATCATATTAGATAAAAATATTGGTTGGAAAGAAAGTACGGCGATAAGATTTAAGCGTCCATTACATGAGTAAAATGAACAAATGAATATTTACCAAAGCAATATTTAAAAAGGTAGACCGAGTATGGAAAGACATTTCAGTTAATTTATAAGGAAATTGAAGTGAAAAGAGAAAGTGAATTGAGGCAAGTACAATACTAAGAATATTTAATGATAACTACATATTTCATATAGTTAAGTTTAGAAAGAATATAAAGGTAACGGAAATATCATGTTATATTACAATAACAAAGTATACAATAATAATATGACCAATACCACACAACGCATATAAAAAAAACTGTTTAAAAAAATGAGATGTTTCGAGATGCCCGAAGTAAATGGATCTCTTCCTCAGTTACAAAACCCACAAAGGCACTTAAAAGAATTAATTTGAATCTAAAGAATTAACATGGATAGCCAATCAGCGCTTCATAGATTCCATTGGTTGGAAATGGAAATGCAGAGTCTCAAGCAATGGCATCAGTACAATAAAATAAGGAAAATATAAATAAATAAATAATGAATAATATCTTAATTTAGTTTTTCAGTGACCTTCACTGTTTTCGCATCTGCGAGAGAAGATGAGGGTTGTTGAGGATATAGTCAACCAGTTGCTCAATATCCTGTTCCTATCCTGGAAAAAGTCCAGAGGGTGAAGTGCCGTAGGGTTTGGGGTTCTCAGGAGATTTGGCCTGGTTCCTGCAATTATTTTCCCGTTGGTCTCGGCATGTTTCAGAATAGCAATTTTACTATTTTTTTTTTTATAAATCGAACACCAAAGTAAGATATAAAATTGCTCTATGATAACTTAGAAATTAGAAATATGTCGAAAGTAGTCAGGCTGCGATTATAAATTGTTTAAAATCACCTGTTTCGAAAAAGGATGCCACTTAATTCTTTAAAGGTCACCGTTTAGTGTGGTTTTACGTCCACATTCATCATAAGATCTTTCTTTTTCGAAGAGCTCCTCCCGAGAGTCCCGTCACCTACACAGTTACTGGCCAGCGTAGATCTCTGTTTGCCAATCAGTTGTTTCCCACACTTCAACAGCATAATGTCTGGATGCAACAGTTTTCATTTGTTTTGCCCTACCTCACATCGCCACTCATCGGCTGATTGGGGCTACTTTTACCGAAGACAGAATCATCAGCCTCTATTTTCGTACGTTCGTTGGATCTTAACCCCTGAGAGTTCTGTCTGTGGGAACATCTCAAAGTCCTTGTCTATTTAACATCTAGCCAACTTACAGGATCTGAAGACCACAATTACATACCATATTCACAACATTTCGAGTGTCACTCTTTATGCTGTCGTTGAGCATGTGATGTTGTAATTTCAAAATTTTATGGAAAGCGAGGTAAACTATATTGAACATGTTATTGCATAAAACACAACTAATAATGGGTATCCAATATAGGATTGCAGCGCAATATATCGCTCTAGCGGCTAGTAAATGGAAGTAAATGATTTGTGTTTTTTTGTTTTTTTTGGACCAAACTAAATTCCATTGCCACAAACGTCTTCATGTGAAATATGAGGTCATTCCGCTGATTGGTTCTCCAGTTATAAACTTATGAAACATGAAATTTTTGGGAACTTAATAATTTTTATTTTTTTGTATTTATTTCTAATCATATTCTTCTTCCGTCTAATATTCGTAGTATAATTGGGAAAAAAAACATAGATTATAAAATAGTAAGAAAGAAAAAAAAAAAACAGAAGAAAAAAAAAAAGAAAAGATACAGAAAGAGAAGAAGTAATGAAAAACCAAAACAACAAGTTTTTCCCTCAACAGAATCAAACTGTGGCTTCACTTCAGTCCAAGGTTCCTGACATCGCGGCACAGGAGCACTTGTTGAAATAGAAAACAGGAAATTAATAAACTAAAACTCAAAAATAGATGTAAACAATATCATAATCTCGAAATTGGCTGAGTCTTGCCCTCCCCCCTCCTCCCGAACATATATGTAGTACTCAATGTGAACTTTCATCTCACAAAATGGAATTGAGTTGATGATATACACATTGTTCTTCCTCATTGTAAGGGTTAAAGACAGCAGGAAGTTCGATTAACATAACTTCTCTGTTTTCGAGAATAGCTGCGAAACTACAGCGACACTGTCCTAAAATATGAATAATTAACGCCTGTTCAAAACTCTAATATAAAAGCCAAAAATTTAAAAAAAAATACTTATTACAATTAATTAAGATTAAAATTTACTGAATTAGATTTTAAAATTAATCAGTGTAACTTTTAAATAATTATTCATTTGTTATGTGTATTGAATTACTTTTTTTAGGCTACCTTTTTCTGACGCTGATACTTTGCCGATTTGCAGCACATCTATGGAAGTAAATAAAACTATTGAACTAGCCAGAAATATATTGAAGAATTTTTCAAAAGGAGAATGGTGTGCATGTCATCGTAAGTGTAAAGAGTACATCTACAGTGTTAATCAAAACATAGTACCAAATAATTTAGGTATCATTGGTGTGTGCTTGCAAATTACGAGCAATATTTTCAAAGTTAGTAGTGAATTTTCACAGATGGATGCCTCTAATATGTTTTGCAATATTTGCGGAAGTCTTGGCTTATATCTCGGTTTCAGTCTTCTAACTATTCGAGAAATAATAGAGGGCTTCATCTTTCTTTATATAAATAGAAAAGCAAACAACTAAATTTAAATAATAAAAAATGCCAACTACAAATAGCACATAGATAACAAACATGATAAAAAAGAGGAAATAACTATACGTTTCGAACCACCCTTCCTCAATACCACTAAAAATTTCCTCAATACAACTAAACTTAAATTTAGTTTTTTACCTTACGGTGTGACTTCCTGCATGTGGATACAGATGGAATTTAGATAGAATTCAATTACAAGAACGAAACAAATTAAAGGAAAGGCAACAAATTTAATCATCAATAATACAGACAAATTGTACAGTTTACTTACAACAATTAACACCCAATGATTCTCAAGCTTGGAAGGGAATTATCGCCTTAATTAAATCTTTATATTATTTATTCAGTAAATTCGGAAATCTACATGTTAAGATGTTTCCGACTGCAGTCAGAAATATAAGTAATAGATAAAATTACTTTAGTGGAAATCTCCAATAGATGAAGTTTTTCAGAACTCCAATAAGTAATATTAGCACTCGAATTATTGCAACAATCCATTTTATAAGTGAATTCTAATGAATTTGATCCAAACTTGAATTTTGAATACAAAAGTCGGAAGCAGGGAAGAATGCTATTTATTAATGTCGGGATTGAACAGAAATACAAGAAATCATTGGAAGCCATTGCTTCTTTTATATTACTAATTTTTAGTTAGTGTAATATATATAATATGCTTTTCTAAATAATAGATTATTAATATTGATATTACCATTTTTTTATCTTATCAGTTCACAAATCTCGATTTTAGGTTGAAAATGATATGCTTAGACTCTCAATAATCATTAATTATTTGATATAACTTCACATGAAAAATGCGATTGCACTTTTTAAAAAAATTAAA
>JAFIDM010079342.1:37636-51171 GCA_023159025.1 Thereuonema tuberculata | reverse complement strand
AATCTTCAGACGATTTACCCTTGATGATGGCTAAGACTATGCGAAAGGTTATCTCTTTAAATTAAAATTGAAATCCACAATATTACAATTTACTTGTTGTCATCATGAGTCCCCACAACTCACTTTCTTGTGTTGTCTTTATTTATGAGCGCTGGAGCGTCCGATGCAATTCACTCGGTGGCGAGAATAGCATGGATTTCCAATGTAAACATTCTGCGCCTGCAATCAGCTCTATTGCGCTTTGACCCTGCGTTTAAAAATTAAACAGGAATAATCAAAGTATGGAATTCAGGTAAACTTGTCGGTCAGTGATTCTTCAATGATAATTCTCGATAGATACCATAATATTAATAGGTTGCTACTGCCGTGCTCAGAGAAGTCTGCTTCCGGAACAAAGGAAATCTGGAATTATTCAATAAGCGTTTAAAGGAATTGAGCAGCAATAGTGATCGCTGCAGCAAATGCCATCAAAGCAGAGACAGCAAGGTTGGAAATACAGAAGATTATGACTATTTGGGACACATCAGTTCACTTTGGCCCGATTACATTTTGTCCCAAATAAACTGCTGCCGAGATTAACCAGTGGCCCAAATATCTAGAATCTGCTATATAGATAGATGAAAGGTTTTCTAAAAAGAGCTACAAATACAAGTAGTAAGGAAATCTATGTTGAGTAACAATATTAGCCGCACCTTGGTTTGTCATAATGATATCTTCCTCTCAGGTCATGGTAATAGTACCATGGATCTGGACAGTTCCTCCAGTTTCCCATGCGCCACTTTCAACGGTCTTAGTTTATCATTCTCTCCATTTGTCCTTTTTTATGTGGAATTCTACAAAAGACCTAAAATTCTTGCATTCTTGCCAACCATTTAAAAAGTTATAGCTGAACCCAACAGGTCATACTGGCCCATGGATGCGCCGGAGGTAAGGCTCCCGACGTTTCTTGACCAACGGGACTAGTATGAGGTCGTGTGGTCAGCCCGACGCCGGCCCGCCTTTAACTCCCGGGAAAGAATCCCGGTACCAGTTCTGCAGAGGGCTGGGTAGGCCCTAAGACCCGTTTAGAGGAGAATTGAGCATAGAAAAATTCCCGCCCTCCGCCGAGGCCGGGAATCGAACCCGTTACCTCCAACCCGTAACCAAGTGCTCATACCCACTCGGCTACCGGGACCACTGCCAACCACGTTTACAATCAATATATTAGCAATCTAAATGACGAACTGATTTAAAAAAAACATCTAATGGAAAACAAAAATAGACCTAATATATTCAATATTCTGCAGAATTTGAAGTTTATCCATTTGTAAGTTTAGAATTGAAATTTCTACTTTTTTAAAAGTAGAATATTGTGAAAATGGAATAATGATATGATTTACAATGTAGAATTTTGTTTTCTGTATTCATTTAATCGAATGATAATACACTTTTATTTAAATGAAAAATATGATTAAAATGACAATTCACTTAAGCTAATAAATGTCACAACTGCACATTCAAGATGTTATTAATGACTATTTTATTAATGACATGTAGCATAAATGATGATCCACTAAGTCATCCATAGTATTCTGTCCGGAGACAGGTCCAGTTCTATGGAGGTCACATGGAACTCCCAGAAACACCTGAGGAAAGATACTGGGGAGGTTTCCCGTTGTCTGCCCCAGGACGCCATTAAGGAATGACGTCAGACCGAAGAGAAAGTGAAGAAGAGGCTTACAACACAGGAAAGGAAATTGAAACAGCCATGCCACTGCCGGGATTCGAACCCAGGTACTGGCGCACTGGCCACCACGGCAGACCGCCGCCGAGACCGCACGGCCACGCCAGCACGGCCCACTTAAGTATAAAAAAAAAAATTGTTGAAGACTTTCAACTAATAAACCATTCCAAGAACATCATTTGACAACATTTTACACATAAACACCACCTTTGGTAAGTTGCTTTTGCCTCAGTTATTTAGAAATCAAACCAAAAAGTTAATAATTAAGTGGTTGTATATAAATTTGTAACTAGATTCTATAAAGGCCAGTTAATATCGACACAAAAAAGGCAAACATCGCAAACGCGCATGTATCTACGATTTTTTTATATGTTGTTAGGGCCCCTGAGAGTAGTTTATACCCAAGTTTGCAACCCTGAAAACCCTGTACTACTCCCGTGGTGTTCGAAAAACTGCGAGATTCTGGCACTTGTTTCAGGTTTTGCGAAAAAACTACCGTAAGGAAGCGTTTTTCGGGTATCTTCTCGGTTTACCTTTGTAAAGCAAACTAAATTTGTTACAATTTGAGCCCAACCCGAGCTCTTGAGGTCCATTGGTTGTCGAGATACAGGCAGTCAAAGATGGGCAATTGTATCCAAAAAGTGAAAAGTTATCGGGAGGGTCATTTTCCAAGACACGTACCGGCTAAACGAATGGTCCTACAGAAAAGTCATAAGAGAGGAATTTGTAGAGAATTAAATTTTATTTCAAGTTGATTCCAAAATTGTGCCTTTAGGCCTGATAGTTTCCTCAAAAACCAAAATATTTTAAAAACCAGAAATAGTTTTCATCGGATTTTGGGAAAATGATGAAAACATGTAACTGAATAATGTTGGCATGGCTTTCGTTAAAAAAACGTGCATGAATGTGAATTTAACATTTTAGATGTAACGTATGGCTTCAAAGAAACATACAGTAAACAAATAAACGTAAAATTAAATTAACAACGTAAACATAAATGTAAACAAGAAAATACTATTTACACAGTCAAGCATAAACACCGCAGTAGTTTAGAACTTCGCCCTTTTGGAAAGGCCGGGTCTCATCCAGTGTGGATCAGAGGGGGAGGGACGACGTTTTCTGGAGGTGGAGGCAGGTCATCATAAGGTGTTGGGTCGTCCACATCCTCGTCCTCCTCATCGGGGTGACGTTTGTGCAACTTCGCCCTTGGCAAAAGGAGCATAGGATAGAGCACTTAAGCCCTGCCTTTCTGCAAGTGCACGACCCTAAGCATCCTTTCTTGCATTTGCAAGCCATCATTCTAAGCAGGGTCTGAGGAGCGGGCTCTGCGCAAATTGTGACAGGAATGAAACCTTGTTCGCTGGTGGTTCATCCCTAGTCACACGGGTTTTTGTCGACCCCCAACCATTTTTGCACCTGGTGGTAGGTCCTCCAAGAATGATATTGCCTCTGTGGCGGGGGGGGGGGGGAGACGGGCAAGGTTGACTTTGGCCGTTGCTGCCGATTTTACAAATGCTGAGTATCGCAAGGTGTTCAGCGTTTCCTCATCTCCTTCATAGAGGTTCATCAAGATCTTCTCGCCAACATTTCCTACGTCTTCCTGGTTGGAGTTTGGATCAAAGAAAATGCTGGCGAGGTCTATCCAGTGGGGGTTTTGTTTGAGGACATTGCACCACTTCATCTTCCTTGCCAGAAAAGGGCAGAGGTGGTGTCACACCCACTGATGGCATGCAGGAACACAACCATCCCTCCTGGACCCTGCATTTCTCCACACGTGAAGGAATTTGCTGGATATTGGACCCACCTCTGCCACCTTTCTGGAAGTACACGGTCGTCTGTTCAGAGCTTAAGCCGTTGAGGAGGACCAGTAGGTCGACGAAGTAGATGAAAAAGTACGAATGGTACTTTGTGAAACAAACTTTTATAAAAATTAATTTTTATGAAGATAAAAGTAATTCAATCATTGCTGCTTTTCTCCTAAAAATTGATCCTTCCGAACGATGAAATCCTCAAATACTTTAACCCGATGATTACAGCTGCGAATTTAAAAATAGAGATCAATTATTATATTAATTCGTAGCCCTTCAAGATAATTGGATTCTCTAAATTTTAATTTATATATTATTTTTTTTTTACATTTTTAAAAAATTAAAAAAAATATACTGTAAATGATATCTTTTAAATTTCTGTACTATTTAAACATATCAAAGCATATTTAATGTAAGTCACTTACAAACAGCTGATAATTATTTTTTTTAAGTAGTAAATGTAAGGTTTTTTTTTATTATAAAAGAAATATGCACGTCTAATAAAAAGAAGAAAGACCATTTCAAATAAATACTTACCTACAAGTTACTTTCTGTAGTAAAAGTTTGTCATAACATTCACTTCGACATTTGGCTACATCAGACGGTGAACTGCACGGAATACTTTTTCTATTCAAATATTCAACCTAAAGGAAACAAAAACAGTTCTAATGGCTGCTTTATACGCTCCCGAAAACTTGCCTCAAACGAGCTCATATACTTGCCAATTGCCGGTTGCCGCTTGTCGTATCGCTTTATGCTAGGCGAATACGTAGCAATCTGCGGCAATATTGTTGGACAATATTGCTCATTTTTATTGCTGACAACCGTTGTCAGTTCAAATCACGCGCGAACACGTAGTTTTTCAGAAACGAATATTGTCCTGACAATTGATGGTTCCGGCGCTTCTCACTAGAGAGAGCTAAAGAGAGAGCGTGTTTTCGTACAGAATTGCTGTAGTATTAAATTCCATTCCTCTTTAAAAATCAATTACAATTCTTTCATTATCAATTGACAAAATGTTGTTGTTGGAATTATCTGTTTTGGGCCGACCCATTTTGCTGATTTTAAGCCTTGTTTCTCAAAGAAAATGGCCGGCATGAGTGACTGAATTTCCGATGTTCAAAGTACCGCCTCCTTCGACATCAGCATTGACACGTGATTTAATCCGTTCATGTGATTCGCTATTGTTCCAGCAATACGTTGCGACAACTGAAATTGCTCCTTTTTTTCCGACAATCTCAATTGTCTTGAAATGGGCAATCTTGGACAATATTGTTCATTTTTATTGCTGCAAATGAAAAGTTGTCAGCAATGAAAAGGGGCAATATTGTGGGACAATATTGCCTCATATTGCTACGTGTTCGCCTACCCTTACACGAGAAGAGAACTTCCCCGTGTTCACGTCTCATTTGTTCTCGTTGCGATCGCGATAACAAGCGCCAAACAAGATGATTTTGCAGCTGTTTTGTTCTTAATTCTCAACTCATTTCACACAGAAATAAAGAAAAAGGAAAGAAAGATCCTAGAGGAAGAGAATGTGGTGAATAAAGCCGTGGATTGAAACCACTAGCAAAGAATATCCAGATTTCACTATGAAGTTAACACTCGAAGTTTTGAAATAAATTTTCTCGCCTCCATGAGCTCTGGTGTCTACATGCTTCTAATATTTGCCTGAATTTAGAACCGTAACTATTTAGAGCAACTAGCAGATTTTTCGGACAATTTTCGGGTGCGTGTAAAGCATCCATTATGCTAGGCGAATACGTAGCAATCTGCGGCAATATTGTGGGACAATATTGTCCCGTTTCATTGCTGACAACCGTTTGCAGAAATAAAACTGAACAATATTGTCCAAGATTGCCCATTTCAAGACAATTGAGATTGTCGGAAAAAAAGGAACAATTTCAGTTGCCGCAACGTATTGCTGGAACAAGAGCGAATCACATGAACTGATTAAATCACGTGTCAATGCTGACGTCGAAGAAGGCGGGACGCTCTCTCTAGCTCACCCTAGTGAGAGGCGCCGTAACCATAAATTTTCAAGGCAATATTCGTTTCGGAACAACTCTGTGTTCGCGCGTGATATGAACTGACAACGGTTGTCAGCAATAAAAAGGGGCAATATTGTCCCACAATATTGCCGCAGGTTGCTATGTATTCGCCTAGCATTTGGGTTCGGAGTTATTATTGCTTTCCTTGTATCTTATTAGGATAACGTAAACTACGTTATAATATTGAATATATTAGCATGAAGTTGATTCGAAATACATAAATGTTAAGATTTATTCGCTTAAAGGAAGACAGAAATAAATAAAAAGGATTAATGTTAAATGATTTCGACTAAATGAAGCCTGCTTTAAAAAATTAACTTAACCGAGACTTGCTATAAAGCGATTTTAATAACTATAAACTGAAAATTGAAAGACATAAAATTGAAATCAGAACTTTTCTAGTTACCGTAATACTTGTATAGCTATACTAAATGCATAATTAAAAGAAACGTTTCGGAAACGAAACAAGTGAATATAATTTTGTGCTAAAGCATAAACTTAAGGACTACCCATACACACATACACAGACACATCCTACCCAGGTTCCAGCCTCCAGGCCGGGTCTGGTAGGAACTGAAGCTCTGTCCCGAGAATTTCAAGGAAGAAGATACTGAGGTGCGTTCCCAGCGCTATCCCTCAGGACGCCATTACGGAATGACGTCAGACCGAACAGAAAGTGAAGAAGAGGCTGACAACACAGGAAAGGAAATTTGAAACTTCCATGCTCTCAACCGGGATTTGAACCCGGGTACCGGCACACCGGCCACACGGCAGACCGCCACCTTTGACCGCACGACCACGCCGGCACGGGGACTACCCATAATAATAAAAAAAAATAGTAATAAAAACAGGAAGTACAATAATGCCTAAGGTAAAATACACTCACTTCCAAAAGTTAAGCACGGAGAGGGAAAAATGTTAATTTCCGTAAGAGATCTGAACTAAAGAAGCTGAAATTTGCTGCAAAGGTAGAAGGAAGTATGCAAATTATATAGGCATCAGCCAATCACGGTTTTGCGTCGAGAAATATGCAAAACAGGCAGTCGTATAAGAAGCCGGCATTGTGAAGGGCTACAGGAGTTGCATTTAAGTGCTGATGAAAGGTGTTTAGAACGTTCGTACGATTTGTTTTCAAGCTAGACGTATTTCTATGGATTCCAGAAGACGAATGTAAGATTCTGAACGCTGGCGGGCTGTCGGAAGCATTGAAGCAGGACAATCTATAACAAATGTTGCTCGTATCTTCGGCCGTCATTTCACGATTATGGAAACAATTCCAAACCAGCCAAACAGTTGTCCGAAGACCTATAGCCGGTCGTCCAAGGGTTACGACCTCCGCGGAAGATCGATATATTGCTGTTGCAGCCAAGCGGAATCGAAGATCGACCTCCACACGTGTGACATCTATGGTTGTAGCGGCCATTGGTATGACGATATCTGCTACTACCGTTTGTCGAAGGCTACACATGAATGGTCTGTACGCCCGGGTACCACGAGTTTGTGTTCCTTTACCCGTCCAATCCAGAGGGGCACGATTAAAGTTGTGCCGACAGCATGGGAATTGGACTATGTCTGATTGGGGTAACGTTATGTTCACAGATGAATCCAGATTTGTCCTACAACCCGGTGATAAGCGTGCAAGGGTCTGGAGGGAACAAGGCACACGCAATCGGCCCCAGAACATCACCGAACATCACGCATTTCGCGGTGAAAGCAACATGGTCTGGGCAGGGATTTCATTGGGATTTCGCACCGATCTGAACATCTACAGGCGAGGTTCTGCGACGGCTGTACGGTATCGAGATGAAGTCCTAAACCTCATTGCGAAACTGTACGCTGCAGCAGTTGGTCCTTCTTTCGTTTTAATGGACGATAATGCGCGGTCCCCATAGAGCTGCCATCCCAATAGAGAGTGAGGGGATTGCGCGTATGGAGTGGCCAGCTTACTCGCCGGACCTTAATCCAACTGAAAATCTTTGAGATGCCCTCGGCCGTGCTGTATATCGACGTTTCCCACCTCCAGCCACTCTCAGAACTTCAGAAACTGCCCTACAGGAGGAATGGTGATTACTGGACTCTGCGGTGGTTGATCAACTCGTAACAAGCATGATCACACGCTGTAAACTTTGTATGCAGGTGAGGGGTGCTCACATATCCTATTAATGTCGGTTTTTATTGTTTGTTTTGAATTTAAACATCATTTTGTTAATGACGCAAATCTGACGTCATCTTATAATTTATGAAAATTCAATATTTTGTTTATCTCTGCATGTAATTCTTTATTTTGTTTCATGACTAAACATAGAGCTACTTGTTTGTTGTTGTTAGCCATTTAGCCGTATCCGACTATTGGCGATTCTATGGATCATCTTTCGCCACTCTTTCCGATCTTGTGCTTTCCTTCTTAACTGCTCTAAACTTAGGTCTGTGACTACTTTAATTGTATCCATCCATGGGATTTTCGGGCGTCCACGACTTCTTTTCCCACTTATCATTCCCAGCATTATTGTATTCTCAAGTGAATCTGATCGTAAAACATGTCAAAAATATTTGAGCTGCATTCTTGTCATCTTCCCTCCAAGTGAAATTTCAGGTTTTATGCGCTTCAAAGCCTCCTTGTTTGTAACCTTTTCTGTCCAAGGAATTCTTAAGAATCGTCTCCAGCACCACAGTTCGAACCCATCTATTCTCCTCCAATCAGCTTTCTTCATTGTCCAACTTTCGCATCCATATAATGCAACAGGAAACACTGTCATTGACTAGTCTGCATTTAGTTGAAAGACCGATGTCCTTACTTTTCCACACTTTGTTCATGTTCAACATTGCTCTGTGGTCCAATGCGATTCGACGCTTAATTTCAGGACAACACTCTTCACTCTGGTCAATCTTGGATCCAAGAAAACAAAAATCTTTCACACATTCAAACTGTTCTCCATCGATGGTCATTTTGTTATCCTCCGTTTCAGCAGTAGTCATGATCTTGGTCTTTTTGATATTAAGAAGGAGACCCATTTTTTCAATTTCTATCTTAATCCTTCCCATAAGTTGCTTCAACCCTTCCTCAGTTTCTGACAACAAAGTTGTATTATCTGCGTATCTAAGGTTGTTGATACGCAGATACTTACTTGCAGCATTTCATGTCAATCAAAGCAGTACTTGTCCATTTTTTCGCATTTTACCGCTCCGTGCTTAACTTTTGGAAGTGAGTGTATAAAAAAAGTCTTTTCTTTACTTTTTTAATAAAAAAGTAAACAGTAAAAGTAAAAGTAAACAAAAGTTTTTTAATAAAAAAATATTAGGAAAATAAAGAAAAACAAAACAAAAAATCCATGCGGACATTGATGATAAAAAAAGTAAGATATACGGATTTGAGCCGATTACCTTGAGTACGTGAAGTCCGAATCCTTAACCATCAAGCTATAGCTGACAACTGAAATGAGATAGTTGCATTTCTAATATTTAAGCTAGTAGCGCAAATCCAATGAAAACAATGTGAAATATCTCGAACATGGGGGGGAGGCTGAAAAAAAACCTTTTCCTATGTTGTTTGGGCCTCTGAACACGATGGTGAACTCCGTTGGTCGATCGTACCTTTCCTTTGGGAGTTTTTAGATGGGTACAATCAAACAATGCCAAATATCTCAAACTTGGGGGGGGGAGGGGGGTTGATCCCTGAAAATACCCCGTTCCGACAATGTTTGGGCCTCTGAATACGGGTGAAATTCGTTTGTCGATCCGACCTTCTGTTGGAGAGTTTTTAGGGGTGGACAAACTCGGACGGACGGACAGGTCAAACGCAATAGCTACCGATTTTGGTCGCTAACATAATAGCTCCCAAATAGGGAGCTAAGAGACATAGAGATAATATTGTCAATTAATTTTTCCTTTTATTTTTGAGTTACTTCCAGACTTCCAGGCAAAATTAAGGATAAAATCAAGATTAACAACAAATATGCATAATCAACAAACTTGCCCAACGAATAAAAAACACGGTCTGAAAGTTTTTCCGAAAGAGGGCGTCGTCACATTTCATCGACCAATACGCATCGAACACAAGAAGCGGGCAGAAACATTTTCCTAACTGGACAATTTCAATCTTAAATTGGAGCTTGTAAATTCCCATTTACAATATCCTGTTTGTAAAAATTGTAATATTTTTTGAAACATTAGATTGACAAAGAAGCCACGACGGATTCCTGAGCTCTCCTGACAGTAATTTATTTTTATAATTTTTTTTGTAAACAATTTTTTTTATTTTGAAGTTGTGATTTCGACGCATGTTAAATTTTGCATTAAAAGTTCAGACCCAGTGTTTACAAGTGATATCCGAAAACAGCTGTTTCACGGAAAATTGCCGATCATCAGTTGAGAGTTACATTTTATTTTAAAGTAATTTTTCTTGTCTCCCGTTGACCAGAAAACAATAAGGGGACTCATTGATCAGATCAGATAAAGTTGAGCTGCTAGAATTCGTGTGTCGATAATTTGCAATTGAATGGGAATAGCATTTTTTAGACTTTTCAAAAACTGCTTTTAGAGTTTTCTTCTGCTTCTTAAAGAAACTGCCTGCTGTAATTCTCTTCTACATTAAACAATAGAATGATATTTAGTCCGCAAAAATCAACTGTCGTTTCTTTACAGTAGAACATTAAGAAGTGTATAAAACAAAGTCCTCAAACCCTCCTTTTGAAGAAACTGTACTCTTTAAATATTGGGATGGACAAAGCCTATGAACCGTTCGATCGTTGATTAATGTGACCTGTAACATGAATATGCGCCTCGTAGGAGAACCAAATGTTATTCAATAATTCCGGGATTTCGTAAGTCATGGCGAGAACACGGGCAAAGTACAATTTCGGGGTCCATCCTGAGCCAATATCCTGAGCAAAGTCTCGATGGTGTAGGAGAACGCGCCAAGACTCTTCAAGTTTCTTTGTAAGATTGTTCGTGACATGCAAGGCTTCAAGGCTGTTTTCCGTTGACTACGCCGTGGCGATTGCAACACTATATACCGTACATGCCTTTGATTGTCATTGGTGGTTACAGTTGTGGGACGAGTATATCTTCGGCGTTGCGTCAATACACTACCGGTTTGTCTAAATTTGTTAATGACTGCTAGGATGACGCTGTTGCTAGGTGCAGGTATGTGGAACTACTGCCCAAACAACACTTCACTCGCTGTAAACTAGGACCAAATCCATATGAGCGATTTTGCTCCACATTAAACACCTTTTCCTTTATTGTCAGCACCATTATCACATGTCCAGTAACAGCCACGGCAATGGAATGTTCCACACCATATTGTGTTCGCAGTCATGGTTCTGACGCATTTCGCTCGAGAGGTGCGGCACCATGTTTCAGTTTTGTTTGTTTTGGACTATCCTGTACCACTGCAACAACAAATCCATTGGCGATCTCCTAACTAGAGAATAGATACCTTTATGGTTTCCCGGTGTCTTCCTCAGGAAGCCGTTATGGCCTGGCTTCACATCCGAAGAGAAAAGTGAAGAAGAGGCTGACAAACACAGGAAAAGAAATTGAAACATCAATTCCGCTCTCGGGATTCGAACCCAGGTTCCAACACATCTGCCTAGAGGGAGACCGCTAGACCATTCCAGAATAGCGTCTACCTGTATAGCGGCATACCCGGTCGCGATTTTCTTGTAGATGTTCCTCTCCGTTTCCACTTCACAGTCGCGAAAAGTCGGTTTCCGCAATTTTATAAGGGTTAAAATGTGCCTGATTGACTTATTTAGGTTGCAGTCAATGACTGTACAATGAACAGTCTATGTTCAAAGTCACTGAGCTCTGCTCATTGAGCCATTCTGCTTTTACTTCGTAACAATTTAAAAACACACGAATCCCTTTTATACTGGTATATGATGTTCTCGTTCTCTTCATTTCCTGTTGTAGAGAGATATCCGGATATATAGATGTTTTTGATCACGTATCGTGTAGTAATCTATATTACAAAAATTTTTTATTTTTCTGTCTGTCTGGCGCAATTTTCTGTGAGAATGGAAAATAGAAATATTTTTTACAATGAAACATACGCGACAGGAATCGAACCTGCAACTTTCTGATCCGAAGTCAGACATCTTATCCATTAGGCCATAGGGACTACAACTGTCTTCATATTGTTTTTTGACTTATATCTCCTTTCCCTTCCCACATCAATAAGGAATGTATTCAAACTTTTTTTGAATCTAAAGATTGTTTATTTATTTCCCATCCGTCAGTTTATTTGTAAATCGAAACTGACAATTATTGGGTCGGTGCATAATTATCAGGCGTTTTTGTAGGCGGGTTTTTTGGTAATAAAAATTGCTGTTTTGTTTACTTTTTTTAATAAAAATAGTATTTTAGTTTCAGATGATAAAAATACGTGAGAATATAGACATCAAAAATTACATTAAAAAAAAAATTAAAAAATTTTAGTTTTGGTTTCCTTGATGTAATTTGTGTGTGTGTTTGTGTGTTTTTTTTTAATAAATAAAAAGTTGTTTTCCGTTACATAAGCGAGGCTTCTGGAGCGAAGCGACGGGTAGCCGACTAGTTGTAATCAAAATAACTTACATTTGAAGAACAATTTTCAGAAACGAAAAATTTTATTAAGAGTAAACATTTTTTTTCTTTAAATTTCATGAGTAATAATAAGTTGTAGTTTATTTTTTAAATCATTTACCTTAGTTTTCAACAAGGCTAAAGTTTTGGTCTAAAAGTTTGCTAATGGGATTGGCTACTTTTTGTTTCAAGAATTGTTTTAACAAAATAATGAACTTCAGCTGCATTAATATTTTTTTTCTAGCATTTAGTGTTATAAAAGGAAAGCAATATTAAGTATCTTTGAACCAGCGATCAAAAACATTATTTTAATAAAGACAAAAAAAATAGTTACTTTCTTAAAGTAAATAGGCCAGAATCCTAAACTTCCTTGATTAATAAGAACTACGTTTTGGGGATCTAAAACCCTGGGATCATCTTCATCATTGTGCAGATAAACCTAAATTTGAAAAAATAAAGCATAATGTAATTTTGTAATTAAGAATATAAAAAAATGAAAACATCATATTGCTAATGATTAAATAGCATGTTGAGAACGTTTGGTTAACGTTAAGGTTTCTGTAGAATTTCCAATACCATAGAAATCTCGGAACAAAAATGTAAATTTATTGACATTATTAGCATAATTTGCAATTTTGCAATAAATTATCTGTAGAATTCTCTAAACAAATATAAGCTGCATTTAAAACTCTCAAAAATCTATTTTAGCTGAATAAAGTGAAACTTTATTAAAAGTTTAATAAAATAATTAAAGAAATTGTTTAATCTATATTACTAAAATCTTTTATTTCTCTGTCTGTCTGTCTTTCTGTCTGTCTGTCTGTGTGTCTGTCCGGCGCAATTTTCTGAGCGAATGGAAAACAGAAAGAATTTTTACAATGAAACATCCGCGACAGGAATCGAACCTGCAACCTTCTGATCCGAAGTCAGATGCCTTATCCATTAGGCCATAGGGACTACAACTCTCTTTATATGGTTTTTTGACTTATATCTCCTTTCCTTTCCCCCATCAATAAGGAATGTATTCAATCATTTTTTTGAATCTCAAGATTGTTTATTTATTTCACATCAGTCAGTTTATTTGTAATTCGAAACTGACAATTAGAACGATAATTGCCGAAACGTTGCAATATTTTAAATATTCTTACTTAACCAAATCCTATGTGATATTGAAAAATATGTGGGTGTACACGCCAGATAATGGAGTAAAGAAAACAGAGTCAAGAAAGAGAGAAGAACTGTTTTTTTGAGGTGGAATACCGAAAAAATCACTATTTGCAACTCAAAAACCATCAATAAATGTAACTCAAACGTCACTGAAAAGTGACAATCTATATTACTAAAATCTTTTATTTCTCTGTCTGTCTGTCTGTCTTTCTGTCTGTCTGT
>JAFIDM010079342.1:16193-37626 GCA_023159025.1 Thereuonema tuberculata | reverse complement strand
CTTTTTTTGAGGTGGAATACCGAAAAAATCACTATTTGCAGCTCAAATACCATCAATATTTGTACCTCAAACGTCACTGAAAAGTGACAATTACTATAAAAATGAGAGTCAAAAATGAAAGAAGCAGTACTTCTATTAGTTAGATTACTGAAAAAACACTATTGTAACTCAGAAACCACTATAAAGTTGCAATCTAAATTACTAAAATCTTTTATTTCTCCGTCTGTCTTTCTGTATTTTGTTTGAGAATGGGAAATAGAAATAATGTTTAAAGTGAAAGATCCGCGGCAGGAATCGAACCTGCAACCTTCTGATCCGAGGTCAGACGTCTTATCCATTAGGCCATGGGGACTACAACTCTCTTCATATTGCTTTTTGATTTATCTCTTCTTCCCCTTTCCCCATCAATAAGGAATATTCAACCTTTTTTTTTGAATCTCAATATTGTTTATTTATTTCCCATCCGTCAGTTTATTTGTAATTCGAAACTGACAATTAGAACTGTAATTGCCGAAATGTTGCAATATTTTAATTGTTCTTTCTTACCAAATTCTATGTGATATTGAAAAATAAGCGCGTATACATGGCAGATGTTGGAGTAATGAAAACAGAGTCAAGAAAGAAAGAAGTACCCTTTTTATGAGATAGATTACTGAAAAATTCTATTTGTAACTCAAATACCTGGAATCACGTCAAAGTTAAGAACTTTCCAAAGAACGAGATTGTCGATAACATCAATCGAGTGATAAATCAAAGAATACAAGGTAAGACTAGCGAGTATTTAAGTGAGAATAAAATTGATACTTCAGATAATCCACAACACGAACATCTCTGCCTGAACATCTGATCTCATTGAATCTTAGCGGTATTCTTCAACATCGTTTGTCATGGAAGATGGGATCTCCAATAATGTTGTTGCAAAAAAAAAAAATCAATCCCAAGTTTGGACACCGCAACGGACCTCAACTTAAATGCCGTTCATTCAATAATGATCTCATAGAAGCCGAAATTATAACAGGAACTCACAAAGGTGATTTTGTTTTCATCCATAAGATGTCTATGAAACGAAATGATAATCTACTTCTATTCACTTTCACAAGAAAGCAATTTCCGATAAGGCTTTCTTACACGATGTTTAACAATAAAGCTCAAGGACAGACTCTAAATAAAATTGCCATCTATTTGCAGAACGTTGTCTTCACTCACGCGCAACTTTATGCCTTTGAGTCACAAGTCAACAGAATTTGGTTATCTTGACTCGAAAGAATAGTCACAATCAATTCGTCGCCAAGAATTTCATATACAAGCTACGATCTTCATTCATCATCTATATTAACAAACATCCATCTCAACATATCTCTTCCTCAAATATCTATGTCAATCAATTTGCACACGAGCAATGGTTGTAATTAAGAAAAGAGATTCAAGAAAGAAAGAAGCACTATTTCTATAAGATAGAATTCTTAAAAATCACTATTTGTAACTTACAAACCAATGGTCTTTCTAACTCAAAAACCACTGAAAAGTATATCTATATTACTAAAAGCTTTTATTTCTTTGTCTGCCTGGTGCAATTTTATAATTTCTGAAAATAGAAATAATTTCTTCAAATTCACTACGTTACTCGAACATGCAACCATCTGCTCCGAACTTAGACGTCTTAGCCATTATACCACGAGGACTACATTCTAATCTCCATAAAAAATATAAAAAATTATCATAGATATATGATTCACACCCTGGTTCTAAAAGCAGTCGTGGATTGACAGAATATAAACATCAGAAATTAAATTTAAAAAAAAACTTTAAAAAACTTTTAGTTTTAGTTTACTTGCTGTAATTTGTGTGTGTGTGTGTGTGTTTTTAATAAATAAAACGTTGTTTTCCGTTACATATGCGGAGGCTTCCGGAGCGAAGCGACGGGTAGCCGACTAGTTGTTTAATAAAAAATAAAGTATCCCAAACTTCCTTTATAATAAAATAATGAGGTTAAGTAGAAAACTCAATGTATCGAATATCTGGGCAGTTTCATGTCGTAAATTAATTGAATAGTTATTCGGAACATTTGTTTACAAAAGTTATATTGTCGCAACCGAGATATATTGCCTTTGAATCTCACAGGTTGAAAATAATCATAACCCACTTTGTGAGACTTGTATTTTAAGTTATTTATTCCTTTTGATTTATTTACCTTAGTATATGGTTTTTTTTTTAAAAAAAAAAACTCCCAATTCTCTTTCTTTGACGACTGTCTAGATTTGTATGGAGATCATACACATTTTAGATGTCAAATTACAGCGTTTCATGTTCAAACGCCATGTCTACTTCTCTATCTATCTATCTATGTACAATTACATCTCGAAAATTAAAATAGACATCAAAATTTAAATATTCAGACTGTGAATCAGTATGGGCCAATATTCAACGTTAAGAAGATTAGAAGATTAACGTGGACGAATAGCAGTGATAATCAAGATTGAAATATGAACTGATTGACTGTGAACTTTAGAAGATTGAAATAGAAACCCAGGTAAAGAATATTTGTAATATTATGTTATAATATATTTATTAAAAAAAAAAAAACATTACGTTTCCACTCTCATCATTTCACTTACTTTAATGCTCAACCACGTCCAGTAAATTTTTTACAACTCTGCTAAACTAGTAATTTAAATGGTATTTAATAATAGTAACTAAATCATTTAATCTGAAACACAGACAATTAAATAATTGACAGTTATGGTCTAAATTTGGTGTTTATTCTTTATTTTCTCAAACTTTTTGGTGTTCATGCTTTATAAGTTTGAGAATCTGCATAATTGCGTTTCATGATATTGGATTGACATGCCTTTTATATTACTGTAGACTAATATCATATTTGAAAGTTGCTCATTTCTAATACTTGGGAAGATTGAAACAATCAATGAAGAGTTCTTCAATCGTTTTTCATCATTTAGAGAAATGTTTACGAAAATTTAATTTGCAAATAACACCAATAAGTGACTGAAAAATGTCGAAAGTATTATAATTAGTGACTGGTATCTCACAGTATCCGAATAGAATTTATATTCAATGGCATAATATTTTTATGTTTAATTACCATTTCATGAGCAGAAAGCCTGCTGATTGTAGAAAGCTTTGTACATTATTCAAATATAGGTAAGATAATATTAACGCTCAGAACTGCTTTCACCTTAGATGAAATTAATCTAAAATTACCATTAAATTTATTAACATTAAAGTAATAAATTGGAATTTGTGAGTTTTAAGTCTTATTCAATGTTTTAGAGAACTAATATTTTCGAAAAAGAGAAAAGAATTTGAAGTGATTCAGAAGCGTTTACTTACTAAATAAAGAAAAGGTGAAGTTGATTCTTCTATTTTACGTAACGTAAGGCTAGTTATTGTGCCAATTCCTCTATATTTGACTTCAGGATCTAAACCAAAAAATAATTTTTTTGTAAGGTTTTCGACTTTAAGACTTACATATTATTTGAGAGAAAATATTAAAGCTCAAAATTATTTTATCCAACATGTTTCGAAGTCCCAGTGAGATAATGGACTTTTTTTTCAGGGTAACAAATAAACACAAGGAATTTTTTAAAAAAAGCCTAAAATTACTAAGTCATCATCCAACTTACTTGACAGGTACTTGGTAGTACTATTGAAAATCCGTAATTAATCTTGACTTCATTGAGCTTTTCAAAAGAGATTTCGTATTTGTTATGTATGTAAGAGAGAGACTCGCCTTGAGCCTTTTGTTTGATTGGTATTTGCATTTAAGCAAAAAAACTTAAGAAACTTAAAAATTCATTTTTCTATTTCTACACTCTAGAAATTGCAGAAACACTTCTGAAATAAACATTGTTTTCCATTTTCTTATCTATGTTACTGTTTACTTAAAATATTTATTTCATTTACTTATTATATTCTCTAAATTTGTTGAAAGCTATCCTTTGGGACAACAGTACCAGTCCCTAGAGCGGGTTGTAAACAACATTCACCAATTAATTATAACCACCCGGAATAAGAATGCTATAGGAATTTGCCTCACAACTGTTTTGTTCCTATAACTTGGGAAAGCTTAGCCTCTGTCGCCACTACACCAAAAACGGGCAGATTCATATTTCCCTATATTGACACTATGTCGACAACCTCGCTTTTTTATATAGAGGATTCATTCAATTAGGAATTAAAGATATTATCAATGAGTTAAACCCTAACATCAAATCTAAAATTGAAAATCAGAAACATAACAGTATCCCTTTCTTAGAAGTACGCGTTTCCAGATATCAATCTAAATTCACCACGGAGATTTACAGTAAACCTTCGTTCAGTGGTTTAACTCTAAATTTCGATTCGACATGTACGCAATCTATTAAATCAAATGTCTCCACAAGCCAGTTAGTAGAGCTTTCAGGTTATCTAGTTTTGAGGATTTTAGGGTTTCCTAGTTTTTTTATATTATACATGAGAAGGAGCTCGAGATTATACGACATCTTCTTATTTCCAATAATTATCCTACCAGTTTTATTCATAAATATATGATTAGGGCATTGCAACATATTTATAATCCGCCCAACAAGCATCATTTATTCCCTCCTTTCATTTATATTTTCATTTCTTTTCATCATCGTATTTTCCCGGTATGAAAAGTTTTAAATTCATGTAATGTTAGATTAAGTTCGGCTATTACGACTACATTATACTGTATAATTCTATTAATAGTAGTAACCGCTCCCAAAATGCTAATCCAAAAGGGGTGATATACGGCTGTGTTGTAAAAATTTCATTTGAAGATACAAGGTTATTCAAAATGAATTCCCTGGTTTCGTGAGTTTATTGTGAGGAATGTATAGAACATATTGTCAGTAGATTGGTGGAAATGTGTGCCTTATTTGCACAATATTATATTGGAATAGTCCCATACACCGCTGGTTCCACACTTCGCCGCTAGGAGTGTGCAATGCAACATGGCGGCATCTGGAAAGGAGAAGGCATTCTTTGTTCTACAATTTCATATAACAAAGTCTGTTACGACCGTTAGACAACAGTGGAGAACGAAATTTTTTATAAAGAGCCACCAAAAGCATTCGTAAGTGGTTCAGACAATTCGTGGCGTCGGATTGTCTGTGCAAAAGGAAATGATCGGATTGTCAGTGGCCGACCATCAGTGGCAGACTTGACTGTGGACTGAGTCCGCGGAGGTTTTCAATGTAACCCAAGGAAATCAACAAATCATGTAAGTCGAGAGCTTCAACTGCCGCTAACAATTGGAGAATTGTCCGAAATTTTCTACGAATAAAGCCATACACTTGCAAATGTTGCGCTGACTCCTGAATCCGTACGATTATATCCGGCGGACTGAATTTTGCAACGATTTCCAGGAACGACTGGAATAAGACTGCTTCATTGACAAGGGTAGTGTTCAGTGACGAATGCACTTTTCACCCTAAAAGTACAGACAGTTGACATAATTTGGGGCCCCCAAAATCCGCATGCAGTTTACGAATACTTGCGTACTTCGCCGAAACTAAATGTTTTCTGTGCAGTCAAAACCTAAAGTGCACGGCCCATTTTTCTTTATGAAAGCCACAGTCACTAGCGTCGTGTACCTCGATCTGTTGCAGCAGTAGCTCATGTCTTGCAGCAATGATTTGATTTATCAGCAGGATGGAGACCCTCCTCACTTCAACCATTCAGTATGAGAATACCTTAACCAAAACCTCCTCCAGCAATGGATCGTACATGTGGCAGAAGAGGATGATGAACTGATGTCATGGCCTCCCAGATTTCCCGATCTGAGACCTGTGATTTCTTATTGTGGGGCTATGTGAAGGATCATGTGTATCTGCCGCCATTACTAGCCACTTTCAATGAACTACAGAACCGCATTAACTCTGCCATCGCCTCCATCGATTCGGACATGTGTTTGGGGAGGATGTCACGTGAGGAACTCATAGAGCATCTCTCTCTGTCGCAAGCAACACTTTCAGTTTTTCTGCAAATGAAACCCTGCAAATGGACCCCTTCTGTTCTAATGAACCCTTTTGTTACAATGATTCTGTATCCATCAAGACCATTTACTTTTATGGATTCAAGAAGACAGAAAGTTTAGGGGATGATCTTTAGGTTTTTTTTTTGTTTAATTACGATATTAAGGGTGGTGTGGTATTTTGCTTTTTGTTTTTCATTTTCTTTCTTATAGGTATCTCTGTTTCGGTGTTTGCTGCAATATGAAGATCTCGTTTTATGTTTTAACATACCCTGAGATATCTACAATCAGTCATTATATTCCTATGTACTGTTGTTCATTTATTATTCCTGTTTAGAAGTTTCCTGACCTTCCCGCAAGATGGCAGTCCGATCCTCCCAAACTCACATTATTTTATTGGTTAAATTCTGTATATAAGCCAACTGTTACCATGAAGGAAATCACTCTTCATCGGCTCGCAGGTGAATAGAAACTGATTGTATTTGTAAGTTTTAATGATTTAAAAGTTCTTAATAGTCTTATCTTGTGTGTTGGCCTCATCATCTTTTTGGAATATAATTAAATTTCACACACGTTAAAAGTTTTGTTCTAATTATGAGTTCTTAAGGAAATAAAGTCATTCCTGCGTAGCATTGTGATCTAGGAGGTAGCCTCCCACGAGACATAAGTGTCGGAAACCGCAGCTGTCATGAATATTGTTTCCTTTCCTGTGTTAGTCTGATACTTCATCTTTTCCTTTAGTTCTAAAGCCAATCCATAATGACTTTCTGAGGAAGGCAATGGATTACCACTTTAGTATCTTTCCCAGGATATTTGACAGAAGCGTGTTTCATGATGCCCACCAACTTTAGGATTGAACAACAAGGAAATGACGAATGGAATTGTGCAATTAAAAAGTACCGTTAAGATTTTCGTGTATAGGGAACGAAAAAAACATAGATTTCAAAAATTAAATTACAACAAACAATAAATTCGCTTCTTTTGTTACTAAAATCAATAGAATAGTGCCCTCTGTTTAATTAACAAGTCAGACCTACTTACTTATGGCAATGGTCAAGCAACGGCCATGAATGGTGTTTTGCTGTTTGTAGCTAATATTACATATTTCGTCTTTCGGTTCCATGAACGTATATTTGGCAGCCTATGTGGTAAAAGAAAAAAATAAAACAAACTTCAATGCTTTGTTTTATTTTTAAAAGCAACACAACTATTTTGCTTTTAGATTTAAGAAGTTTAAGAATTCTAGGCTGTATTTAAATACACTTTAAATATAGACTTTGAAAATCCAATGTAGGAGATGGTCTAAAAAAAACTTAACAAGTCATATCACTGTTCTCACCTAAATGGCTCATAGTAACCTATTCATCTTATTTATCTTAATTTTTCTTGATCTTCATTTTCTTTTTTTGTTTTTAATTTTGTTCTCTTTTTCTTTATATGTTAAACAATTTCATAGAAATGAGGATTAAGATTAAATTTATTGTAATTTTACTTCTTTTTTGAACGGATATTGGATCTTATACCAATTAAAATGGGAAAAATATGAACAGGATTTGCAAAAAGGATAATATTCGAGTTTAACCGTCCAAAGTTGCCTTCAGAGAAAAAGAATAAAAAATTAAATAAATCAAATCATTTAGTGTCCAATACGGAAAAGAATATAACTAATATTAATCAGTTAGACAAAGGATTTTAGAATTTGATAAAACTAAAAATAATATTAAAGGAAAAGAAAAGAAATTAATCGGCATGATAAGACAATAAAGAATTTTAAAAATAAAAAAAAATTGAAATTTTTTAATCAAAAAGACAACTTACTTGTTAGAAGGTTTTATACGACAGTTAGTTGAAAAAAGAAAGTTTAAAGAAAAAGAAGAGAAATGGGTGGAAGGAAGTAAAAGATCATTTCCTAATTTTGAAAAAGGGATAAGAAATATGAAGTTTAATTATGAACTACGTAAATGTACAATATCCAGTAGCAATGGCGTACGAGACGCCCATGAAGGTAGGGAAAAATAAAAAATATTAAATAATATATATTCGAAGATACAAAGATGAAGGTGAAACAAATAACTGTCGAAAATTAGACACAGAACAGCTTGGAAATATGAGGATCGTAATGTTATAAAGTAGTTATATTAGTATACGTATACATTGAAAAATGGAAGACGTTAAATACATACACCGTCAAAAGACTACTTTTGACTAGAAAGAGTCGTCCAAATTCTAAGATATGCGTAGAAAGGAAATATAAATCTCACATAAAAGAAATGATTTTATTTGCTTGCTCTTGCACTACATAGTACTCACATTACGGCACCCAGGATACTAACCTCAATATCCTGTGTAGCCCAAGCATGTTACAACATCTGCTTACCAAATGCAGTATAATCTCATAAGTGTGCGGATTAAGTCCTGTGGTTCAGCCCATCACGCTACTTCAACCCGTTGGTGTAGGGTGACAACATCTCTTGGTGGCTGTGGAAGGCGACGGATCTACGTATAGTAATATGGCCCCACACATGCTCGATTGAGACAGATCCGGTGATCTGACCGGCCAAGCCAAGATATCCACAGTCTGTAGAGCAGCCGCATTCGCGCATTCTCCTGCTGATACACTCCATCTTGGATGATAGCCATGAAGGGGAGTATGATGGGCCTAACCACCTCATCTACATATCATTGATCGGTTGGGTTCACTATAAACACTAGAGCAGACCGAGTCATAGATATGGCGCCCCACACCAAAACACCAGATGAAGGCCCTGTGTTCCGTTGAGCCAGATGTGTTACATGAAGCTCTTCACCCACACGTAGCCACAAGTATACTCGATCATCATCAAGACAAAAATGGAAATTGTCACGGGAGAATATACATCTCCATTCAGCTTTCCAATGGCGTCTGGCTTGGCACTAATGGAGCCTATTCAGGCATGATTCTATAGAGAGCGGTGCACATCGTCTTGGACATCATCACGAAGCCCAGCTGTGTGGATAAATTGGATACAAAGAAAAGTGCTGTTGGACACAGATCTATACAAAGAACTTTACTCAGGATGTCGCACCTGACAAGACAGACTCCAGTTCCTCGTAAGCGCCATCAGAATATATCCACACCATTATAGAGCCATCACTCAGCTTGAACAATATCTTGATGACAAAATGGATCTGTTGTCTCATGCTGTCTCCTCCACACATGGACTCGACCGTCTGCTGGAAACCCCTGAAACAATGATTCATCAAACCAAATGACACCGCGCATTGTCCACATGATTCACGGTCCAATGTTTAAATTCTCTGTACCAAGTGAGGAGCATTACCATATGCTTGGTGAGAACAATCGTACCCGTGTTGGTCGACTACTACTAAACCCCATGGAAGGCTGTGAACTCTGCGTAAAGGCCGTTTTATACATGCAATTTGGGTAGGTTGCATTGATGGCAATGTCAGGATAGATTGGGAGTGAATAAAAAGCTTTAAAATAAATTCTGTCTAACATGTTCCCTATCACCTTCCATCAGACGGAAAATTTACACTTGGCAATTACCATCATACCTATGTTTTATTTACGAAAATAAACAATGACTTATATAAAAATCATTTATTCAATGCATCGAATAGACGAAAGAATGTTTTATGAAACAGAAAGTATTTCATTTTTTCTTTTGTATTTTTTGTGTAATAATAAAAACTTTTTATTATTATTCAGTTTAATTATTATTATGTTTTCAATTATTTTTTAGAGAAGCCACTTTCTGTTATTTGAATTGATAAAATTGTTTATCATCTTAAAATGGAAATTAATACAGCTAAGACTATTTATCTGACTTTTTTTCGAAATACTAAAAAAATTGTTATAAGGAAACTTTAACGTGAATGAAAAAGTTTACCTTGTAAAAATATACTTATTTGAAAAAATATTTTTTATTAGGAAAAAAAAAGAAGTAATAAGGGCAAAGAAAGACAAAGAAAAATTAAAAAAAGAAAGTTCAAAAGTAAACTGTTAATACTGTAATTAAAAGGAAAAACTTACATTTACGTCGAATAATCCAATAATATCTTTCGTTACGCCAGACATGTTCCAAAATTCAGATAAAGTAAAATCTTTTAGATTTTCAAGATCTGATATGATTATATCGTCTTCTTGTCTAGAATCATTAATAGTGTAGACAAATTCCATTTTCTTTATTTGAAAATATTTCCAGTAATCAAAAGCTCTATAAGGACAGATTGTTATAGAAGGATATTTCACTGTAAAATTCTTCTCAATAGATAGCTTCACATCAGGTTGACCATAAATAAATTCCTGCACTGTGTTATATATCTGCCAGATGCACAGAAGAATCGCAATTAAAATGGATATAAGCCAAATGACTCTTCGTGTAGCATTTATATGTGTATTTAATATGCGATCGAATCCGACAATTCCAATATGAGGTTTGGTATAATTTGAATTCGCTGAATTGACTGCTTCTCTTTGTAGATGACGATTTCTTCTTGTGTAATAAATTGCAGTAAACTTGTTATTTTGATTCTTTGTCAGACGCTTGTTGTCTTTAAGTTTGGAGCATATCTGAAAAAAAAAATCAATAAAATTAATATTTATGATGGTAATAACTTTAACTTTCCGATTAATAAGCACCTTCCAAGATATTGTGGATATTCACTTATTCTTTCTTCTGCTTGTTAATCGGAATCGTCTGTTCAAGGCATTCTGGGACACAGTGGGCTCGATTCAGAAATCAAAGTGGACAAAATCACAAAATTGACATTTTTTTTATTTCAAACCTTTTATAAGTTGTTCTGTAGAACAATTGTATGTATATTAAATATAAATGTAGAGTCAGTGTGCGAATATGAGACCCTTTTATAACTAGGAAAATAAGTGAGGAATTACAGTACCAACGTGATATTCTTTTAAGGCATACATTTTACTACAAATAACAATGACAGAAAATTAAAACAACTTTACATTTTGTCTTGTATGAAATTTTAAACACAAATGTTACATTTTGGGGGTTTGAAAAAGTAGTCCTAATATGAGACCCTCTTCTATAACTAAAAAAATGAATTGTAATTACTGAAAAGTTCGTCAAAAACAAAACTTTAAACAATAATTAGGTAACATTTATCTTCATCGCTAATAGGTAAAAAAGAAAAATGACATTTAAACGAATTAGTTGAAGTTTACTTAAGGTTTTGTTTACTTTTCGTTTTTAGATTCCAAAATTTCACATTGTTTGGGCTAAATCCCTTAATTCTTGCGAACGATGTTGCTTGAGGTTTTTTAAGTGACAGTTGTGGGTGTCGTTATAAAAATCCCTTTAACCACTTTTCACCAGCACATTGTTTTTCTGATGAAAACGGATGCTTTAAACCATTTTTCATACCAAGCTGAAATGCCATTTTTTTAATATCCCTCCTTCTTAAGCCATAAAACCTTGAATCCATCTCAATGCATTATTCTACTAACTAATCTTTAATGTGTTGTGGAAAGTAGGCCGTCTTCCCAAACTACCGTCTACCAGTGATTCAGCTGTTTTTTCTGAATCCTTAACATAACGCTCCAGAGTTCCTTCAAAATATTTTGCAGCTTTTTTTGTACCCCATATCACGACTTCTTACGGCTTTGACAGCTCGTACCATCAATACAGGATCCCATTTTTTGCGTTTTATTTCGGAAGGCATCTAAAAATTTAAAAAAAAATGTAAACAAGCTTTGCATGATGAAAAAAAAAAGAATTCCTAATATGAGACCCTATCTCATATTAGGCATCCTTTGAGGTCTCATATTAGGCACGACCGCGTTGTTATACACGCCAACGATAGGCTTAACGTTAGCTTAAAAACAAACCGGCATGTTTGTACTATACATTTAAAGCTATCTATCCGATACTAAGAGTTTCAAAACGAGTCTTATCTTAAAGGTGAAAACAGTCAATGAAAATACACGTGCAAAAAAGTCGATGAGCACAAATTCAGGGGAAAAATTACTGAACCTTTGTTTGCGCTAGGAAACACTCGACTGACTCACCGCTGACGGATGATGCATTAGGCTACTGTTTTTTGCTCCAGTCGCCAGGCGGCAGCACATAGTACATTCTGTAGGCTGGGGTCTCATATTAGGCAGGGTCTCATAATAGGCATACTGATTCTATAAATTCTACAAATGGTATAAATGTATACAAGTTGTTTTACAAATCGAATGCCACTGTATTACCACTGTAATTGATCAAACGTGGCAGGTTTGATGATTTCCATTCTTATAATATTCTTCTCTCGTACATTTGACTTAACTTCTATGGCGTGATCTTCCGCAACTGAGGTCAATTAGCATATTTTTAAATTACATGAAATGCCTTACATAATTATCCCTAAACAAATGTAATACTTCAATATTTAAAGAAATGAGATACTTTCTAAAGTTAGACCTATTTGTAGTAATATTTCAAAAAAAATTAGAGAAGGTTTTACACAAAAACGCTAAGAAACGCCAAATAGTTATTTATGCCAGACAGTAGACCATGCATAGCTATAACATTAGTCATCAAGTTTTTTTGCCACAATCTGCCATGAGAGGGTAGAGAGCAGAAAGAGTGAGAAAATACAGTGCGTCACCTAACTGCAATTGCAAGGGCTGTAGATCCTGCACCCCTTCTCCAACTTTTCTCCAATCAGCCCCTCCAAAACAGTCAAAAGAAATTTTGTAGATCTGTTATATACTTTACAATGTTAAATCGTCAAAGTAATATCGTGGCAAGTGAAAAATTACATATCTTAGAAGATATTCAATTATACATCAGAAAAGGGGAAATCATTTGGACCATACGGACAGGAACCGTCTTATGTTAACATTCACGAATGAACCATTTGGGCGCAGAGATATATGAGAAGAGGATAGAAAGACCAAAAACAGTTTTATTGAACAACACGGAACATAAATTAAGTATAATAAATAATCAACTAAATCGGCACAAATATAAAAAAATATTATTAATTACAATAAAATGACGTTTCGAAACTCGACAATTAACGTTTCTTTATCAAATTACTAAAAAAAAAACCATGACGGAAAATCCCCCCTTACTTTAAAAAGATTAATGCATCCTCTCTTTGCGAGAGTCGTCAGTCAAATGAGAATGTTGCTTGGAATCTTGGGAGCTAAGGAGAAGGAAGGCCTCCTGGCGGGATGCATAGGAGTAAGTAACGGAAGTAGGTGTCAGCTGGAACTAACATCGCTTAGAGCATATTTTAAATGCTCTGTCAAAAGCCATAAAGACGGCATTTTTCTTATAGCTCTCTAGCACTGAGCTGTTGTAATTAACAGTGACGTGGGCATCAGCTTTTTTGCGATATACTGATGTATCATATGTATTTTGATTTTACTGAATTCCCACATCTAGAAAAGGTAAATAACCATCCTGATCAGTTTCCAGAGTGAATTGTATCTTCTGGTTAACACTATTGAAATCATTTAGGACATCATTGACATATTGCTTGTTGATTAGAAGAAATGTATCATCAACATAACGGCATAAGTAATGCACGTTATGATACACCCTGTCGATTGAAGTTATTTGGTATTCAATATAGTCAATAACGCTTTCAGCTAGAATCGCCGATGATGGTAAGCCCATAAAAGTGCCAGAGGCTTGTAAATAAATGCGCTTATTAAAGGTGAAGTATTGTATATGGAAAAGCCGTCTTTATGGCTTTTGACAGAGCATTTAAAATATGCTCTAATCAGCGCATCTTGCAAAATGAGTGTAACACAATTAGAATGATTTTCAAGAATAATGGTTTTCCTGATCAAGTAATCGACAGATATTTTCATAGGTTCATTAGAAATAAAAGATTTGGGAAACAGGTTATTAAACCTATCAAGTACGCTAACGATACTGTAAATAAGTGCAAGCATGATAAAACACTAAAATATGTATCATTAACTTATGACAAGGACTTAATAAGACGTATAAAACCCATTTTAACCGCAGTGGGAATTCGTATTTCATGCAAACCAAAAAACACTATAGGAAATATTCTTAATCAGCATAAAAGTATTGGTACCAACAAAAAAAATATCTTGAAAAAACGGGGTGTTATATATGGCTTACGTTGTCAAGGACAAGATATAAAGGACAATAAGTGCCTGTATATAGGCAATACGAAAAGAGAACTGGAGGTGCGAGTAACAGAGCATTTTAAAGCAGTAAAAAAAAGGTAATTTAAATTACAGCACCGCGGCCCTTTGCCTTAGCAAATGCCATTTGTTGGATACTCAAAACGTTTTAGTCCTCGGAGAAAGAAAGAACAGATATCTAAGATAGTTCTTTGAATCGGGAATGATTCGAGCATTGAGGAGTTACAACCAGGATTTGTCCACTACCAATGTTTTGGAATATGGCTTGTAGCTCACTCCACCCCATTGCCATTCCCTTTCTTGAAGCGATGTTAGTTCCAGCAGACACCTACTTCCGGTACTTACTCCTATGCATCCCGCCAGGAGGCCTTCCTTCTCCTTAGCTCCCAAGATTCCAAGCAACAGTCTTTCTCATTTGACTGACGACTCTCGCAAAGAGAGGATGCATTAATCTTTTTAAAGTAAGGGGGGATTTTCCGTTATGTTTTTTTTTTTTTTAGTAATTTGATAAAGAAACGTTAATTGTCGAGTTTTGAAACGTCATTTTATTATAATAATAATTTAATAATAATTTTTTATATTTGTGCCGATTTAGTTGATTATTTATTATATTATTAACGGTACGTTAAATTGTTTCAATAAATCAAGTATGTATAAATTCATGACGATGATAAGTTTCTGATCATGTAATCTAGATTTGGTGATTTCGACTAATAAGATTCTGACTGTATCTGAAATAAAAGTTCAGAGATCAAATAAATTAAGCTATTCACTTTAATACGGGTGACAGGAAACACCTCGGACAAATGTTTCCATCGATATTTTATGAAGAAACGAAAGTTGCATGAATGTAACAACTAATACCAATAACATGGACATCGCACAAAAAGTATGTTCAGTCGGTCTCGAAGTGGGCGCCTTTGGCGGCGATGCAGAGCTCCAAACGCGACTTAAAATTTTCAGCGATTGGCCGCAGGTCCTCTGGCGACAATCGATCCACTCCCGCCCGTAGAGATTGCTTCAGCGACGCGAAACTTTTGTGGTGCTTAGCACAGGCCCTGGACTTCAAAATCGACCAGACGCTGTAGTCCATCGGGTTGGATCCGGTGAGTATGGCGGCCATTCCGCAGGCGAGATGAAATCCGGAAAATGGGCCTTGCACCAGTTCTGAGTCGTTTTCACCTTGTGGGCCAGAGCGGAGTCTTGTTGGAAATTTCGCTTCGTGTTGCCGAAATACTGCTGGGCCCACGGTAGAACGACGGCCTCCAAAATGTCGCGGCGATACACTTATTGGTTGATTTTCACCCCCTTTTCCACGAAAACGAGGGGGGTCTTGCCTCTGGTGCAAATTCCTCCCCAGACCATCACCGACTGCGGATTTTGGCGGTGTTCAACGATGGCCGACGTGCCGGGAGCCTCGGCGGACCAGCTCCTGTCATTTTGGTGGTTGTATGCCTGCTCGACGGTGAACAGCTTCTCATCGGTGAAGAGAATGCGCTCCCATCGCTGAGCTGCGGCACGACGCTTCAGTTGGCGACTTCTTTGAAGTCGTACATGCTTGTTTGCAACGGTGAGCAGCTGAACTTTTCGGAGCTTGTACGGTTTGAGGTTGAGTATCTTTTTGGCCATCTGTCGAGTCGATTCTCGATTGATGCCTGTCTCACGAGCGATTTTCATCATGGAGACCCTCGAATTTCTCTGGATCCGCTTCTTGATTTTCTGCGGTTAGCGGCCGTGTTGACAGTGCACTTTTTTCCGCTTCCGGGACGTCGTCCATCATGACCAAGCTCCTTGATCCGGTTGATGGCATCGGAGACGGTCTGCCGAGGCACGCTAAGCATACGAACAATTTCTCATTGACGTTTTCCAGCACGAAACAGCTCCACTATTGCACCACGTTTGTTGGACATCCTAATACAAGAAAACCATAATCAGCAATAAATCGAAACTACACACACCAGTACATACGAACAGAGGGAACGTTACAAAACAAAAATCAGTTGGATACGGTACAATGCATTCGCGTCAGGACGTATCAAACTTTGTCCGAGGTTTTCCTTGTCACCCGATATTTGAAAATTTCAAAAACATATTAAAGAATAATTTAAGAGTTAAACAACTACGAAGGAATCGTTTTCTACAATTTGTATTTTTCTACATAACTAATTCAAAATAAACCATTAAGAAAAAATAACTAATTATATTCACATTAAATCTTTTATTTTTTTTTTTTTTTTGAATACTTCTTCTAGGGTCTTTTTAATATGCTGAGTTTGAATAAATATACTTTATAGTAACAAAAATTACATAATTGCTTACCCAATAAGATCCCAACTCCATGGAAAATTCTATTATTTCTATAAGAGCTAGAAAAGTGATATCTACGTAAAATCCAACATAACTACCAACGTCAGCAAATAAATTAGAAGCAGAATACCATCGATACTCTTTAATGATTTGGATTGTCTGATCAAAAATCTCTACTTCTAAGTTTATAGGACCACGTATCACTTGAACCATTTGCAGGCTCATCACGTAAATATATTCATAGCATTTTCTGGGACATTTCTCTCTGCAGTCATTTCTCTTCCTCATCACTCTTTTTGTGATTTCGTAGGATTTATTAAATGATTCTGGGTCTTTACAAGTTGGTAAATTCCTATCTTTCATAAAGGGCAACCTGAAAAAAAATATATGAATTATTAGTTATAACTGAAATTAATATGAATTAAAGACGTTAAATAATTATATTATTAATTATTTTAAATTAAAAAATTAGTTAATTGTTATAGAATTAAATAATCTTACGATTATTGCAAAGCTTGTTTTGAAAACTTATGTTTTATTAATCTATCTATAAATGCTGATCAATTAAAATTAACAAACTTGGCATGCTACTTAGAATGATAATTGAACATATTTGATCATAAATCTTTTATTTATTGCTGCAATCTCACGATCTCCAAATAGTTGTTCCTTGAACCCTTTAACATAAATACCTTAAAATCTTTTTAAAATTTCATTTTTATTACACGCAAATGATTCACTGTATCTATATTACTTTCAAATATGAATGATCAGATAAATGTAGTTTTATTTTGCAGTCAATTCCCTAATGAAAGATTTGTGCAACATATACAGATTGAAAACCTCTAATTCGCTGCATAGTTTAAACTAATAGTGTTATTTGGTAACTCTGATAACACTAAATTTTTTTTATGTAATATTAAAGGAACTTGCTCTGAGGTCTTGTTAAAGAATAATGATCATAGACGGCTGGAAGAAGAGAAAGAGAAGATGAACGAGATGAACATAGGAAACCCCATGGAGATCCCAACTTCTAATAAAGCGTGATCATCAAGATATCGGTTATGGAATTCCCTCAATTTTACAAGTTCATAGATAAGTGTAATGCCATATTTGTAGTATTGTGACTCTGAAAGTTTTTAACGCTGTTCAAACGGTTTCCCACTAAGACTGCAGAATGTCCGATCCGAGAGCATATTCCTGTCCTGGGAAACCTTAAGAATACAGAAAGATCTGGCAGATCAATGAAAATAAAATCGATTACATTGGATGTCTTCTTGTAGACCGAAGTCATAAGATGCAAAATTCCTGTCTCGTGAAACACATATAGACAGTTTTAGATAGAAACAGCATATATCATTATGCGAAGAAGAGTCAAGCAAAAGGATGACGCACATCTAGCTCGTCCACATTCTCTACTTACGAAACACAAACACGCAGATTCAGAGGTGACAAGTATCGAACCACCCAGCAGAAAGGAAAAATTCCTCCTCAGCTTTTAATAACATGTACTGTACACTGATTTGATGATGTATTTATACTAACATATATCTATATAAATTTTTCTTTAGGAAAAATATATATATATATTTCTGATAAGTAAGCATTGGAAGACAGTTTCTGACAATATAAGGAAGGAAGAAATGATCAGGAAAAAGTCGGCTACATCAGAGCCAGCTATCAGTTGTATATTGGTCCACAACATTAGATATTTAGACTCGAGTCGCTGAGGGGAAGATATGAGTGAATAAATCTGATCAAAGAAGGCAGGTAATAAATGCAAAACAACGATAAACAAACTTATAAAATAGCCATATGTAAACAAAGTGAAGAGGATTTAAAATAACTAATAAATATTTATTTCGTATTTCAAAATTAAATAAGCTTCAAATATAAATTTAAAATATAAAATTAATGATTTGAATAAAAACGTCACAAGGAGCCTCATTAATAAAAACCCCCGTGGGAGCCTCGCTCTCACACAGTCTCGCCACACTCGGATGCGCACATGGCCAGTGACAGTCTCGGAAACACGCACGCACAGACGAAGTGAGCTCTCGGCAGAGATGAAGTCAAAACCATGGCATTGAGACCAGGATCCAGAAAGTGAAAAGACAACCGTGACCATTCGCAGTGAGAAGTAGAAAGTAGAAGAAGATAATTAAGAAGAGCTTTTGGATAGAAGAAAGAAGAATCGTATTGAGACGGGATTCGAAATTTTTCCAAGCCAATATCTGAATGGGCAGACCACTGTTTTCGATATGGTCACAACCCAGATCCTATAGTAAATATCATTTACAAAATTCAAGATGAGTATAAAAGATATGCATTAGAATATTGTCTAATAAATTGCTGCATATGTTTTAACAGGGATAAATCACAGGAAGTAAATAACATTTTCAGAGAATCTTTGATAAAAAACAAAAGATTAAGTAAAATTTTAAAATTTAATTAGTATTGTTGTAAATAACAGTAAGTTAGTAGCATTTAATGTAATAATAAGTTTGAAATCTTTTGATTGTTTTCAACAAATTTTTTGAATGTTTTTATTGTTTTATTGTATTATATGACAATAGTATCATTTGATGTACATATTACCATAGAATTTATTTATTGATTTGTAAGGTTTGAGAAGGTTATTTCTCTTTCCATTTTCATCTTTAATTTTTATTTTATTTATTTGTTTATTATGTTTACCAAAAAACCTTGAGGAAGTCTTTGAAAAATAAGACGAAATATTGGTCTGTGGTGCAGTATTTTGGAGTTTAATAAAGAGTTGTGATATCTTATGAAGATCTAAGATTTGGTTGAATTGAAAATTGTATTTTTTTTTTAAATTCATTTAAAAAAAAAAACTTTCACTTTATAATAAAATAAGTAGTACTTTAATAACAACCTTTTTCTTAAGTGAGCAACTCGTTGTTTCTTTTGCTTAAAGGTTTCGTGAGTAAATCAGGTAAATTTTCTTGACTTGTCACGTACTTCATATAGATATCTTTACTGTTTACATACTCTTTGATAATAAAATATTTCAGATCAACATGTTTACTTCTCGTTTGATTGTATGTGTCCTCAATCAGTTTTATCGTAGGCTGATTGTCACATAATGTATTGATGGGCTCATCATCAATTCAGACAAGTTCAGTTCTTTAGGTATTTATTTCGTACTAATCATTGAAGTGGCACATTCACACGCGGCTAAGAGTTCACACTTGCGTTGAATGAGCTATAATTGTCTGATTATGAGTTATCCAATTTACTGTGACTTCTAAATAAATTCAAAACATATTGTTACATTCAGGAAACTTAGAATATATTACAAAATTACTAATTAAAATCTACGTAATTAAAATATATCATCGATACCATTCAATATTAAATGTGCTTGACATCTAATTAAAAATCTAATTCAATTATCAATCTTATTAAAAAGTATATTTCACCACAATTATAATTGCAGATCATATTAAGTACTTTTATCACAATAACAAGAAAGCTTTTATTTTATTTTTTATACTTATTTTTTTAAAGTTTCCATTATATAAACTACAAACTGATGAGAAGCATTATTTTCATTAATGTCACACTATGGTGTAAGCTCTAAAGGAGAATGGACAAACTCTATGGAACTTGCCCCACCCTGTATAGTGATAAGATATATATCTATAGAAAGATCTCCTTACATAGAACATATGTTATTATTAAGACTCATTGCAATTATTAGTTCGTTCGGAGTTATGTACGTCTAGATATAACGTATCTCGTTGACATCTTACTTCCTGGATGTATTAATTCATTATCATTTAATAATTATTTTCAGCAACAGTAAATATTGTGGTGATTTATTCGTTGCCCTGGTTCGTGGAAATAAGATGAACAAGACTTATGACAGATCTGAACAGGTTCTCTTTATTTACAAGTGTGCAAGGGTTTATATAAGTTTATTTACATGAGTGTTGATTGGCTGGTGGGCTTTAAAATGATTGGTGCTTTTAAATGATAAGAGAAATTAACGGAAAGATTTAAATTTAAGGTGCATGATGGGAGCCCCTCCAACCGTTGGGATTTAAAAGTAAACAAAACAGGAATAACCGTTAACGGTTGGGATTTGAAATAATACAAGTGATTCTTGTAAAAGAAGTAAAAAGATAAAATACATAGAAATACATAAATAGAAATAAATATATAAATACAAATATAAAACTCATCACAATATTATTTGCGTTTGTAACATGTAAATAATTATTATTTTCTTGAAATAAATGATAATATTAATTATTAATTACGTATAATAATTATTAACAGTGTGATTGATTGATTGTGGTGAATGTGGGTGGCAGGGAAGCCAACCACCTACAGCCAAGCATCTCCGCCTGTAGGTGGTTGGCTTCCCTGCCTCCCACATTCACCACAATCAATCACTCAAACGTCATATTTAGACTTATATAACTCCGAACGGACTAATTATTGAGACAAGTCGTAATAATAAAAAATGTTCTATTGATGGAGATCTTTCCTTACGTATATCTTATCGCTATACAGTGGTGGGCAGATCTGCCCATTCTCCTTTGAATGATTTGTTGAGGAAAAAATAGGAAAGCAAACTGATTGTAATTAAAATTAAAAATAATTATATATTTATTATTAATTTTTTATATATATTTGTTAAAATGTAAATTTATAATAATATAAACCACAATTCTTGTCATTATTCTTGGAGTTTCCTTTAATAAATTTAATAGCGGAATAATGAACATGAAATCCCCATAAAAATTACGAATTTACCTGCATTCTACTTGGCTATACAAAAGCTTTTCAGTACATTCATCAACACAACGTTCTACAGTGCTTGAATTTTCGCAAGGATAATTAGGCAAATCCAAATTAACTACCTAATATTTAAAAAGAAACAACATTTAGTTAACCTGCCATTTTTATGAATCCACCTCATAATAAGACTGAAATAAAAGTTTTAAGCCCTTTCAGTTGTT
>JAFIDM010079342.1:0-15793 GCA_023159025.1 Thereuonema tuberculata | reverse complement strand
TTTCTAATCGATTGAAATTAACTTCTACCTAATGCTAAGCTTTCGACTTCGTAATATAAGTAGTTTTAGTTTTCGCTAACATTTGAATTTTTATGCATGCTAATTTTGAAGGTTTTTTTACCCATAAATCTTATCTGTTTAAGTGACTTATACAAAAATCTACACATACAATAACCTATTGTTATTTCTTTTATATCCTAAGTTACTTCTAATGTAATAGCTTTCGTCTGTTAATAGTTTTGACTAACGTTATTTGGTTTGACCAGTTTGATGCTCGTACAAACATGAATGTAGAATGTACAAAATTATAAAATTGTTAAAAAAATGTGATCTTGTGTAGATCGCATATGATCAGAAATGTGTCACACAAATGATTACATAGGTTATCATGTATGAGTCTTTATATTCTAACTTATAAAGTACATGGAATATACCTTCGTAAGTTTTCTGAAGACTCTAAACAAATAGACTCTAAACTGTCATTATTATATTTACTATAAACTATAAACTGTAAACTGCCATTATTATATTTTAAAATTATAGTTTTCGGAATTTTAAATGCAGATTATTTTTAAAAACAAATATAAGTTATTGATGGACAGATATAAAAGTTTATTCTAATTTAACTTACCTCTATTTGCTCAACAATAATTTTCCCATAGAATCCTGAAGGTCCTGGAAATCCAGTGTCAAGCTCAGAATAAATGGGACTTTCTCCTTTTAAAGTTTGGTAGCCCTAAAATTAAAATTATTTTAAAATTAAATTAATGGTTAACGTTTACAAAAAAAATAGATCAAGATATGTAAACTATCCTACTACCTCCCATGGCCTGTAGTCTCGAGGGAGGTAATGCAACAGGATTTGCATGAGTGGGACTAACTGAAGATCGGCCTGCGAATCCCGATACCTACTGCACGCAGGGATGAGTGAGCCCTTGGACCGTCTACAAGAGAAAGAATTATGGGGGAAAAAAGCAAAGTGAATCACATCACATCAATTGCCTCCCGTGGCACATACTTCATGTTTATTAACACAAATTTATTTTATGAAAAAATGATAAGTTTTTTTTTCCCAGCATCCAGTTTTTTTTTTCTCCAGAGGTAAGATGAAATGGATGTATCAAAATAAGTTGAAAATATATATTCACTGATAGAATAGATATAATAAAATAATATTTATAATGAAGCTATTTTTTATTAATTTACTTTTCATATTACAAAAAGAAAAACAAAAATTATGCCAAAGATTCATTCTTCAAAAAAAAAATAGTCTTTACATTAAATGAATTCCATCAGACTATTCGATGAGTCTAAAATTGCACGATCAATAAAATGGAAGTAGGGCTAATTAAAAAAATGAGAAAATTTCTGTGTTTTGATCAATACCAGCTGACAACATCAACATAATTTTAAAAAGTAAATAAGAATTTTAATCGTTAGATTTTATACTTTACGTGATATCATTTTCTTTTCTTAAATTTTCTTTCAATTTTAAACCTTTTATCTAACATTATTCATTTTATTCCATTTTCTCTTTGTATTTTTTTAGTAGACGACGATGCTGAGTATGTTAACGTGTGTGGCACTGATTATTCATATGTGTTCTGTCTTACAAGTAAAGGTCACGATAGCGCCACCGAAGTTATCGGATATCGTTCCGGATCATGCGCATTTGAAAGATCTTCCACATTGCAAAATTTTAGCGGTAGACAGCCAGATGTATAGGAGCTGTGAGAAGTCAAAGTTAACATGGTGGCCTTTGGGAAATCACTTATAAGTCACTGCAAGATGCTTATAAGTAGCCTGCAACCTTAGTTAAGGATCAGACGGACACAATAAGCAGATATTAATTGGAAAATAAGCAGGAAATTGTTAGTGGTCAGCTTCAAATCAAATACAATCGATGTGAATTTCAGAGAAAAGTTCGTGTGAAAGGCAGATAATCTGTTCACTGACAAGGTAAAGGGTACGACTGCATCGCGGAGTTGCCGGGCAAGTGGCACCTTTTCTGAAAGCTTGTCCCAGGGGGAGTTCACTGGTCGAGTTTGCAGGGCGGAAAGCCAGCAGGAGAGGAGGAGGAGACAGTCAAGTCCAAGAACAGATCAGCCTGCTGGACATAAGCAGAGCATTTTTTTTCTGCTGCCTCTCACTTCTCTTGTCTCTTTTTTTTTATCTAGCCACGTGATGCGTACCTCTTCCGTTTGTATAAGTCTCGTCCGCTTCATCAGAGACAGTGTGATATTCGAAACGGACGATGTGAACATGTGGCACAGGGATCGATTCTTTGCACTCCAGTCATTCACGCTGTATCAGTTCAGTGCTGCTCGCTTCAGAAATATGTTAAAGTATGCATTCTACAAATGCGGATACCTGGACATTGAATCTGATTCGTGGATAAGTCCTAACGACTACTGCTTCGACTCGATCGTCAATGACAGATGCTTCAAGTATGACAGTATTGCATTCGTTAAATGTGCTCGCCTTGAACAGAGTATCTGCCTTTCGCACGCCCTGTTCTCTGAACTTCATATGGATATATCTGATTTGAAGCTGATCAATAACAATTTCCTGCTTATTTTCCAATCAATATCTGCTTATTGTGTCTGTTTCATCCTTATCTAAAGTTGCAGGCTACTTATAAGCCTCTTGCAGTGATCGTAAGTGATTTCCCATAGGCCACCGTATTAACTTTGACCCCTCATAGCTCCTGTCTGCTGCTAAAATTTTACTGGTTGACTTAGATATGGAAGATCTTTCGAATGCTCATGGTCTGAACCGACAACTCCGGTGACGCTATCGTGACCTTTACTTGTTAGTTGCACTTAAGATATTCCAAGTCTTTTCATTTAAAATTAGGAAATAAAAACAAATAACACTAAAATGATTGACTAACTCACATTCATAGCTTCCTTGAAATGAAACCGCCTTTTTATTCTTTTTTACTCTCTTCCTCCAAACACCCATTCCCTTTAATACTTCATAGAATACACAAGTTTAATAATGAAGTAATTAATACTTAATTCATTGTTCCATAAATCTCAAAATAGTTAATAGTTAGAAAATAATACGAGTTTACAGTTACAAGTCACGCTATCTATTTTTCAAAAGAATGTTAACCGTCCCATCATACTCCCCTTCTTGAAACATTAAATTTCAACAGTTGAGTAAATGTGCTTAGCACTCTTCACAATCAATATGTAATTTGAACAGTTTCAGTACCGGTAGCTTAATAAAGCCAGTTTTTATCCGCAGTATCACTACTTTTATATTACTATCATTACATAATATAAATGTGACATTTATTATTAAAAATAAAAACAACAAGATTTTATCATCTTCTTAAGAATAGCTAGGCCTATATTTCTCAGGTTTAACACTTTACCTGCTTCTTCAGGCTTATCGATACATAGAATGTTCTTCATAAAACACAAAAAATAAAGTTTTAACAATATCGAACCTTAACAATATTGAGTAATACATGGTAACATTAATTAGAAACTATATTATTGAATCATTTTACATAGTTTAGTTAAGCTAAAAAGAAAATATAATGTTGAAACCGTAAGCATCATTTACATATATATCATTTGTTAAGACCAAAAGAAAATACATTATTGAAACCGTAGAATGTCGTTACAATTACATCTAAATTTTAACAAGTAAAAAGGTGTGGAGATAAGTCAAATAGTATTTTCTATCATCAAACATGTCCCGTAAAGATTTCAGCCTTGAAAGTGATGATTCTATCAGCCTCCACGCTTGTGCGGAGTCCAGGTTCTTTGTTTGCAAATAGTCTGACAAAGATATGGTGATCTTAAATATCTATAAGAACATCATTGCTATCAATATCTTTTCAAAGTTTGTAAATTTCAGGAGAGGAGCTGCCGCATCGCATATGATTTTGGTGTGGAAATCTGAGGAATCAGATATTTTAAGCAGAGCTTTTCAACAGACGGGTTTTGTTTGATCTTTTCTAATCCAGTTATCAATCGTTTCAAATCTCTTTGTTGTGGTGTCGCTGTGACTTCTCCATCTTGTTGTGCCAATAGCTTCAGTTTTAAGAGAGGAGTCTGTTCGAGAAAATTTAGCATTCGTTTAGCATACTCGTGAAAGACAGAAATAGATCTTCTCCTGCTGTTGACGTAATGCACTTCAAAGCCTTTTACATATCGTATGATCAATTTTACCTCAGGCAGAAGGTAAATATTCAGGAAAGAAAAATGTGCTCTGGTGGAATATTTTTTGGTCAGACGATGCTTGAGCCTAATGTATCTGAATAGGAAGGAGCCATAGGGCGTCTAGGGAAGGGCCTAGACATTCCACTATCCCAGTGGACCAGGCCTGGATTCCTATAAAAAATAATTAGGAAAAGATCGTGCAAAACCATTATGAAATAAGTTTTTACCCTAGACTCCGCACGTTAAAGAAAGTTTAATAATAAGTTTTTACCCGTTCAATCTGCCTAGAAAAGAAAAAGATGCCGTGGCTTTCTTGCAAGACAGATAGCTGTCGATAACATAAAAGTACTTTTTTTGTGGAAAAATCTAGAGTACATTGTATTATTTTAAAATTATTTCAAAATTAAAAATACTGCTTTTTTATTTAATTCATTTTATTTAAATTTTTTTACTTTGTATGTTCATAATTTTGTGGAAGGCTGGCTTTTCAAATACTGCAGAGGGAATACAAATTTGTTCGTGGTCACATTCATATATGAAGGTTTATTTATTTATTTATTTATTGCACCGTCGTCGTTTCAAATATGATTTTTCATATCGATGATACCATCGATTTTCAAAGTTCTTTGCAATCTTAAAAATATACGGTAGGGTATTTTAAAGTTTTTCAATTAACTAGTGAAAAGTAGAATGAGGTTTGCAGGTAAGCCTATTTGAAAATGTTTTTGCACGATCTTTTACTAGAAAAACTAACCCTTATCTGGCCACTGCGATCTTGAGATAAGAGTATCATATATCCCTGCGCAGATTCGGAAGTTGATGTAGCCTTACGAAGACGTCTACTGGTGGTACCGTATCTGCACTTTAGCCAAAAAATAAAATTAGCCTTAATTCTGCAAGTGAGATTTCATCCACAATTACCATAAAAACAAATAAAGTGATTGACTAAATCATATTCATAGGTTCTTTGAAAGGAAGCCTCCGTTATTATTCTTTTTTACTTTCTTTCCCAAAACACTTACATGATTGCTTCCAATCCTTTAATACTTCACAGAATACACACTTTTACACAGAATTAATAACGAAATAAATAATATCTAATTGTTCGATAAACCTTAAAATAGTTAATATCACAAAAAAATAAAGTCAAGCCATCTGTTGTTCAAAAGAATCTTAACCGTCGCGACACAGATTCTTTTCAAAATATTGCAAAGATATTGAAATACATAGGAAGCGCAGTGGTGTCTCAAACAAAAAATACACAATGAAAAACTCACCAATGAAAAATTAGTGAGAAAATTCATGTGCCAGCAGTGCGCAGGCCTCAATGAATTTTTTTAAAGCATAAAAATACAAAAATTATTAATAATAACAATGGGTGAGATCAAATTATTTACAAGTGATATTGCAAATTTCAGTTGACTAGATAGAAAATTGCATTGCATCTTTATTTCAAAAAATACTTTCATCCTTAAGTAACTATGCAATGAGTATTGAAATCTTTCATTGGTTTTTATATTGTGAAATTATAGGCTTTTAGATAGTGAATGAAGGATAGAAAAACATGATAAGGCGTCTCATGATGAGAAAACATGAAAGAGAAAAATAAGCATTAAATCTTTGTCGACAACAGTATTCTGAGAAAATTGTTATTTTCTTATTCAAGAGAATTTCCTCACTAAAATCAAATCCATGTTTTTTTCTCATAATTGCACTCCCCATAACCCATAAGCCTACAATCCAGTTGCTACATCCAAATAGATCGATGCGCCTAATATTTATAAAACTCATGGCGCTTCAAACGCCTCACATTTTTTCTTGGACACCTCGTATGACGGGAATCTTGTATAAATTAAAATATGAGTCATTAATAAGATATATTTTTGAAACACAACGAGAACAGTGAGAAACACACTACAGCATTCGGCTATAAATATTCAAATATCAGATTGGGCTGATGATTGCCTAAAGTCCAATCATAACCCGGATCAACTAGCAGAGATATTTTCTCACGCTACAGAAAGAATGCCAAGATTGATAATAGGCAGGCATTAAAACAGTGTTGTGTGTATCAATAAACAAAAAGAAACGCCGGTAATGAAATTTATGATTGGCAATTTCAGGAAAAACTGTGGGTAAGGAAAGCAAATTTCAATAGTAATATTATTGAATATCATTGTTGCTTTGTAATAGTACATTGGTGTTAATGACATATTTATAAAAGATAATTCACATTATTGTTGCTTTATCGTTGTTATAGCCGTTGGAAATGTTCAAAACGTAAAAAGAAGCCTGAAGAAGCAGAGTAATCTACTCTGTGAAATATTGGGTTTGTAATGATATGAAAGAAATAAACGCTCTGTAATGAAATTTCTGAAATATGTGGATATTTAATTACGTACTATCGCTTATCTAATACGATAATAAAGTAAGTCATCTGATATTAAAAAATAAGATGTAAATCATTCATTTTACAGATAATAAATTATTTAAATTAAAAATAATAAAGAATCATCAGACAGTGGTCTATTAAGTATATGTATTATATATCAATTACAGTATAGATGCTGTAATGAAATATATTACGGGAATTCATCCAGGACTCTAAAGCAACGTTTGCCAGAGCATATAAGAGCGTTCAGAAACAACCAACTAATCTGATTGGGCGTATCATGCCCTTAGATTCCATCATAATCCGAACCCTATTGCAAAAATTATATATAAATATAATGATGAATCAGACAGATTACTAATTGAATCATGTTTTATAACTTCAAAAAATTGTTTTAATAAATATAATAATAACACTCTAAAAGTAACTGACACATCTCTAAGGATATTTAAAAAATATTTAATTAAGAAAACAAAAAAGTATTTATATTCAAATTTTTAAAGTAATATTGAAGGAATATATTTCTATTTTTATAATTGATATTTTAATCTTTAACTTTAAAATTGCATGACATATGTAGTACGGTATTCAACATATAACGTTTTATGATTGTTAATTATTATTTATATGACGTATGTAGAATTGATAGTATAACGTTTTGTGATTATTATTTCATGATTGTTATTTATTATTGTAATATTCCTGATTGTTTACATCTAATTCCAAATTTGATTTGAGGAAAGAAATAGTTTATTTCTTCCTTAATTATTTTTTATAGATATGATGAAAAAAGACCGGAAAGGTCTTTCGAAATATTGTTTAATGAGTGAGTAAAAGGATGTAATATCAGATGAATTTCTTATGTAGATATTTAGTTTTAGAATGTGAGCTTCAGTTTTTGATTGGTTCATTTACTTTAAAAAATTTCTGTAGATGATCTAGCTCGATGGGCTCGACATTACGAAACATATTTTAGTTTTTCCACTATAAACTGTCCATCTTAATTGTTTAAACGTGTATTTATATCGATCTTCAACCATTTTTCACTGTACTTTTCGTTATAAGCGTAATTTAATAGTAAGACCAAGAAAAGACACCTCACCTCATATTTTTACAACTTAAATAAAATTATGAATTAACCTCAGTAAGATAACTTTAAGTGTTTCAATTTCTCAGAAGCTTTGTTTCAAAATAATCTACGATTTTAGGAATTTTAGAAATTTACATAAAATATATTGGAATAGACAAAACGTCGTTCTTAGTGCGCATGTGCGGGAAGAAGATGAATCCGGATTTCCTGGAAACACTGCTGTGTATTGTTTAGTAAAATACTACAGATTGGTAAAATCCTAGGACTTATGCAGAATTAAAGACATTGGGATACACAATAGGCCTTTTGAGGCTGCAGTGTTAGGGACTTTATAGTACCTCCCATTTTATGTTATATTATGTTAGTAACCAAGGTTTTCGATGTACGCTTATCGTGTGAATACAAATAGGTTTTTTACTTACCTTTCGTTTGTCGTAATTACTACTTAAATACACTTATCACAACAACAGGTTATGGGCCCAGCACGCTTCCACTGCGCCTGAACTATCTAGAAGGAAATTTGGAAAAAGTGATAAGCCTTTAAGCCTAACTTTCGGAATAGACGGACAAGTGCAAACGGAATGATGCATAGAATTATAGAACCGTTAACGAAAGACAACTTTGATATTTGGAAGATAAAAGTTCAAGCAAAAATGAATCGTGGACATTCGTAAATGGTAGTAGAATTAAGCCGAAACTTTTAGAAGGAGATTCTAATTCTGAAAGAGCAATCGAAGACTGGATAATAGCTGATGAAAAAGTGAGAGCAGACTTAATCCTGACGATTAGTTCGGCGGAACTAAAACAAATAAAAGGATGTGCCACATCGCATGAGATTTGGCAAAAGTTGCACCAAATCTATCAGTCACAAGGACCTGCTCGGAAGGCGATGCTACTAAAGAGACTAATTTTGTTCAAAATGCAAGAAGGTGAAAATATGAGGATCATTTGGACAATTTTTTTGACATCGTAGATAAGCTGGAGGAAGTGAATTTAAAGCTTGTGGATGAACTACTCACAATATTACAACTGTATAGTATCCCTGATGTGTATGACTCCTTCAGAATAGCAATAGAGACTCAAGAAACATTACCTATTCATGAAATACTTAGGATTAAGATGATGGAAGAGTTTGAAGTTAGAAAGCGAGATTACTTGAACAGTGATTCAACAGATGCAATGTACGCTTGCAGAAAAAATAGAGAGAAATGAAAATTGTAATGAAGAGAAAGTTACAAATAAAGAAGAAGTCAAATTTAAATTTAAATGCCATAGATATAATAAAGTTGGTCACATGGCAAAAGATTGTAGAACTAAATTACCTAGTAAGAGAAAACAACAGTCTACAAGTTGCCATACAACGAGACACGTTGAAACATCAATGGAAGTTAACACTGTTAATCAGAAAGGAAATTGGTGTCTCGATTCTGGTGTATCATCTCACATGGGTGCAGATAAAGAAAGTTTTATTAAACTTGGAAAAGCTGAAATATCAACTTTAAGACTAGCAGATGACAAAACTACAGAAATAAAAGGAACAGGAACTATGAAAGTGAAGGTAAACAATAACTCAACTATTAAGCTTCACGATACGTTGCTTGTACCTGACCTTCGATCGAATTTACTCTCAGTGGGGAAAATGACGAATTATGGTCTGAAAGTAATGTTTGAAAGGGATAAAGCGATTGTGATAAATCCAAAGAATAAAAGGAAAATAATGTCTGCCAAAAAGAAGGAAGGTCTTTATTTTGTATCTGAAATGAAAGAAAAGACCAGAATTGCAGAAGAGGAATGTAATTCGATTCAAGAATGGCACGAGAGGTTTGGACACCTAAATGAAAGGAATTTAGTGGAGTTAATTACCCAGAATAAAGTGTACGGACTAAAATTTGATACAAAGGAAAAACTAAATCCTTGTGAAATATGTATCAAAGGGAAACAAACCCAAGCATTTTTTCCAAAGGCAAGTGAAAACAGATGTGAACAAACGTGGGAATTGATTCATACAGATATTTGTGGTCCGATGCCAATTCAATCCCATGGAGGCTCCAAATATGTTGTTACGTTCATCGATGATAAGTCACGATGGTGCGATGTTTACTTCTTGAAGAAAAGAAGTGAGATCTTAGACGTTTTTAAGCAGTACAAGGTTTCGGTTAAAAATCAAACTGAGAATAAAATTAAATGCTTAAGATCGGACAATGGAACTGAATATACTAGTGGAAATTTCAGTAAATTCCTACACGAGAATGGAATTAAACGCCAGTTGACTGTAGAATATATGCCTCAACAAAATGGAGTAGCGGAAAGGGAAAATCGAACTTTAGTCGAAATGGCCAGATATATGTTGATCCAGGCTGGATTACGTACAACTTTTTGGGCAGAAGCAATTCTTACTGCAACCCACATTAGGAATAGATGTCCTTCACGGAGTTGAAAAGATGAAATTCCATATACACTGTGGATAGGTAGAAAACCAACAGTAAGATATTTCTATACTTTTGGAACAAAAGCGTTCATACTTGACAAAACACCCAACAAAGGAAAGTTCAAGTCAAAGTCAAAGGAATGTATTTTCATTGGTTACTCGCCAGAATCAAAAGCATACAGATTTTGGGATCCAAAGTCAAGAAAGGTCTATCGAAGTAGAGACGTCAAGTTTATCCATGAATTCCAACCAAATAGGGAAATAGAAGACGTCATTGATGACGAAGTTTTATTCAAACGGACAAACACCACCAATAAGGAGGATATTTTCTCAGACGAAGCTGACAAAGAAGTCGATCCACAAGATGTACTTAAGGAAAACATTCAGAAAATGAAGAAAGGACAAGGTCGACCAAGAAAAATTCGAACTGGAAAACCACGAAGACCAAGGAAACAATATGTGATGACTCCTAATACGTCAGAAGAACAGTCTGAAGCGAGTGAACAAGACGTTCAAATTAACGACGAAGAAATGCCTGCAGCCGTAATGACAAAAGAACTGTTTACTCCAAAGCATGAAAAGGGCATCCAGTGTATTGGACAGTCAATGATACCCTTATGAAATTATGAACTATTAAATTGTGGACTGTTTAAATTAAAGTTTTAATTAAACCAATGTCATTTGTTTGAGGGGGGGTGTTGGAATAGACAAAACGTCATTCTTAGTGCGCATGTGCGGGAAGAAGATGAATCCGGATTTCCTGGAGACACTGCTGTGTATTGTTTAGTAACCAAGTTTTTCGATGTATGCTTATTGTGTGAATACAAGTAGGTTTTTTTACTTACCTTTCGTTTGTAATAATTACTACTTAAATACACTTATCACAACAACAAATAAGATATTTTCCTATTTAATATTTGAAATTTTGTGTATCAAATAACCTTAATTTTGCATCTTCAGAAAGCGAATAAATATCGTTTCTTTTTTTTTCCTCATCATCTGAATTATACAGCTTTAAATGAAAACCGTCAACTTACCCTGACTTGAAAATCAAGGATAGTCGCGTCTCTGTCTGATGTGGAAATTATCCCTCTCAGAGATGTTATTGGTCCATGTATTCTAAAGAAACCTAAATTTAAGATAAATTGAAAAAAATCGATTTAACGTATTTAAAGTATATAAACTAATTTTGAAGAAAATCACTTCCTTAATTTCTAGATAATAAAAAAATTTTAAAATGGGGAAAATTTAAAATTATATAAAATTTAAATAATTCATAGCTACACTTAACAGCCTAGAAAAAGATAATTAATTTCAAAATGTTTCATAGATATTCGTAATTAAAAATTGAAAACTAAGTAATAAAATTCGAAACAATCTAAGAAATTTTTAAGTATATCAAACTTTAATAATAAATAGGATAAGGGTACTAGTTGTTGATCGGACAGTAGAGGAGGATCGAACTATCTGTATTTCTCAAGTTAACTAGAGTTGTCTGTTATGGTATGTTTTGTAGCCACTCTTATAACATTATTTCTAGGCAGTTGTGAATGGAAAGCCGTAAGTGTCGACGCAGAAGAATTTGTTCCAACTAATGACAGAAATCTGAAGGCAAAATAAAGGCAAGGTTCTTTAAACATGTTTAATTATTTCTACATATAATTCAGAACCTTCAAATTCACTCGAAATAAAGTCATAGGTATCAGGGGCGTATATAAGGGGAGAGCCGAGGGGGCCCGGGCCCCCTTCGAAATAATGAAGGTATTTCATTTTTTTTTTTTTTTTGGTTAAAGAGATAGGTTTTCATGAATTTTTTTTTTTTTTGGCTCGGGCCCCCTCCCCCCGAAATAATGAAGGTATGTCCTCCCAATGTTTTTTTTTTTTGGTTGAACAGAGAGGTTTCCATGGGGTGTCTACTTAAAATTACTTAACTTAACCTTGGGCCCCTCCCGAAAATATATTCTGTATTCGCCACTGATAGGTATGTAGTTTGAAGAAAAGGATGCACGTCCTTGCTTGCAGCCTTCCATCTAGCCTTGCGGGCGAGTTGAAGATGACCTTGCAGCGTTACTATTCCATTACTGGAGCGCGCGCCAAATTTAAAATTTTTATGTTTTTTTTAATTGTGAAAATAGAATGTCAGAAACATCGTTAATACTTCTCTATTATAATTTAACATTAATAATAATAATAATAATTGGTACCGGAAGAAGACAATGCCAAAGGTTCAAGAAGAGTCACTACCAGAAGATGTGTCATTTCACTGGAGTTCTTGAGAGAAATGGAGGAAAAAGAAAAAAAAGAAATCGACTAAAAGAAGAAGCTCTGAAAATGATGACAGTGAAAATGATGAGAATGATAACGCTATCTATGGTAAATGGGTGGTGGAGCATTTCAAGATGATTTTCGGAGAGAAAGTTGGATCCAGTGTATCCAGTGTAAATGTAAGTTGTGGTATCATCAAACATGCCAGAAGTTGTCTAATAAAGCTAGACCAAAAAGGTTCCTATGTTTCAAATGTAAACAATAATAAACTGTGAGCTGCTAAATTGAATTACATCTCCTCTAATTTGTGTAACTTGTTATTTGGAACATGTAATTTTGATTTCTGCAATTAAAAATGTAATATCCTTCAGTTTCCGTTAATTTTTTTGGACAAGTACGACCATGTAAACAATATCCAGGGTTTTGATCCACAATTAGTCCCGGTCACTTGTTGCGGATCACATTGCTTATTTCATTTGCTGAGTGTTATAATCTTATGCGTCATTTACTTATGCGATCCTTGTGCCATTTTCTGATAAAATAAAGAAGGAAAATGGTTTTCGTTAACTGATTCTCAACTAGTGCCGGGGGTCTAATTCTGGGTCCAATGTCATTTTTTTTTTTTTTTTTAGAAAATATTTACTAAATTGGTGTTGCCGTAAGATAAATTATCATAGAGTGTTATAATTGAGTCAACTAACAAGCTCCAGGTAAAACTCGTTACTCTTTTCCTTTCTCAGCTTCAAAATCAGAACTTAGGCTTAGGTAGATCCATAACTAGTGCCCTTATCCTAACTGGAGTTTATCAATCAATTTTATGAAAAAAATTAAAATGAATTGATTAGCTACAGACATAGCAAAAAACATTGTTAAAACTTGATTAGATTGGTAAATATGAAAATTGGAAATTGGAAAACTGCTGTAATTTATAGAAGGATTTTTATAAGAAAAAAGGAGAATCCTTGGAATCCTCTACGCATTCCCATTTGAAATTTCTCGGAAGCTAAAGACAACAAATTATCATACTGAAAGCTATTATGCAGCACAAGAAGAAAGACTTATGAGTGAGAAAAGGACAAACATTATCAAAGCAATGCCTAATCCAGTTATCTTCGGATAGTGCTCTAACTTTGGCTCTATAGTTTGACTGGAAATCATACTGGATACATACATGCTAATGATTAATAGAACAGATAAAATGTACGATTTTTCTGACCACTAATTATCAAGGAAATATTTTGCTTATTTCAAATAATCTATGTAATGATGAGAAACTGACTGAAGCAAATCGGTTGTTTTGAAACTGAGTAAATTAACGTAATAGCTTTTTTTGTATTCAAACAAAAATCGTCATTTATTATAATTGTGTTCTATCTTCACAAAACTCGAAATGAGAGTGAAATTAATAGCCCTCAACGGCGAATCTTCCATTCAAGAGCTAAAGAGAAGAATAAAATTGTTTATAAACAATAATTTAGTTTTGTTTATAAACAATAATTAGGTTTACTAATAATTAATAATGAATTAATTTTATTACATTACATTATTGCTTTTATAGTAAATTTTGTATTTATTTCAAGAAGTTCACATTTTTTTCCCCATTTCTGACCACAAGAATTAACCTGTCACTTGCTCACTATCAGTTGTCCAGTTCTTGAAAAATGTACCAACGAAAGTCATTAATCCCTACAGCTATCGAAAGATTTTAGCCCATTTAGTCTTTGGGATCTTCTAAGCGTTTTCTACGTCGCTTTGAGTAAGCGCATACTTGTGACTGAACTAACAAAACCTGGAATATGCTGACATCTATGATTCAGTATTTGTCGTCAGTACAAGAAAGCAAATGTATTTGGAAGATCTATTTGACTTGCGTAAAAATTTAGTTTTAAAACAATTAGTTGAGTAAATTAATTAATGCAAAATATTTTTTCATGATTTTTTGGCATTGTATCTTTATTCTCAAAAATTACCTAACAAATTAAAAAAGAAAAAAAAAAACACAACTGGACAGTAAATATGCTTTCACACACTGAGCCAACATCAACGCTGTTTCACCCTTATTAATAATCAGCAGCAGAATTTACCCTTGATTGTTTGGCTCAGACTGCGCGAAAGTTAAAAGGAAACCATTCTAGCTCTTGGGAATGGCCGCCGAGGTTAAAAACAATCAAATAAAAAAAAAAACCTGTGACATTAATTCCTTGTTCTTTAAACATTCTAGTTTCAAGCTTTCTTGAGAAAATATAGCTATCTCTAATCTTTAGAAACCACTTCAGAAAGAATTAAATGATGTATACAGTCAATTGTCTTATTTTTTTATTATTGTTTTCAAGATTTGTAATAGATAAAGCTATATGTTGAATACGACAGAATTTACGGCTAATAAGTACGAGAATATTTCAAGTAAATTAACATTGTATAGCTATTTTCTATATATCACAAGTAAATATATTCCAGATATAGAATCTAATTTTTTCAATTTACCAATAGGAGCTAGTTGGAATATTTTTTTTTAAATTGGAATTTGTATATCAACGAGTTGTACACGATTAAGAATAATATTTACATTGAATTAATTGCAGTGAAGTTTTAATATATTGTAGGTTATTTTTTCTGTTAAATTTTGATCTATACTGGAGTAATTATATAAGTTATAAACATGGAAAAATAACATTCACTCACAAATACCAAAAGTGAGAAATCTATTGAAATTTGTAGAAACATTTTCAAAAAATGCTGTTTAATTAATATTAGACTGTATTTTTCTAGCAATTCATTAATTTAATTCAATTATCGATATATTATTATAATATTATACCACTCTTGTAAACATATCTGCTTATAAAATATATCCGGTTTGTGCGGGCTAAAAAAAGAGTTGCGCGGTTGTGGCAAAGAAATAAATTGTAATTCTGAGAACTCTTCGAACCTAGTCCAGTTCTTAACAAATCACTTAATCGATACAAATTAATGTTATATTCGTATTTTGTACCAGAAAACCTCAAGATATCAATTTTCGTCGAAAGTCTTATGACTTTCCAAACCTTTCTGTCATTTTCCAACCCGTTAGAAAAAAAGTGACAAACCCTCACGAACCGTTTCAGAAAATTCCAGAAAGATTACCTTCGTGTTACATTTCAGAAGGGAAAGTATCCCTAAAACTTAAAGTTCCTATATTTAGCGGTTTCTGCTGTACTTTGATGAATGAGCTCAGACACTTAGCTTTCATTTTATGGGAACTCGAAAAACCCACCCAATCTCCTTTCACCCATCGGGCTAGCTTAAGTGGTTGCAGAGATGTACCGCCAAATCAAGAAAGTTTATATGCGTATCATTCAAGAAAGTTTACCTCCACCTCCCCGTTTTCACGCTTTAGGACTCAAATATAAAAAATTCGTCGTATCTTTCGATTGTTCAATTCTTAGTTCACAAAGGAATCC
>JAFIDM010079184.1:47356-66808 GCA_023159025.1 Thereuonema tuberculata | reverse complement strand
CGTATTTTCATTGGAAAGGGATTCAGAAGAAGCATGCGTAGAACAGAATATTACTAAACAGATTAAGAGGTTTTAGACATTCGTAGAATTTATTGTCTATGGAAGTTTTGTCAATTTCATGCGCGAAGTCATTTTCAAATGCAGAAATTACAGCATCCATAAATATAAATGCCAAGTGTCAAGAGTGGATCCCGGTATTCCAGTGGTTTAGAAGCTGGACTGGAATATTTCTAGGTGTTTCGTTCTTGTCTTTTTGCTGCGGGAAAAGAAAAAGGATATTTTCTTTAGGTTTAGGACTGGAAGAGCCCGGGCTCAATTTCCGGAGGCGGTCGGGAATTTTTCCGCGGTTGCTGTAGGGTTCACCCAGCCCTCTGTCAAATGGATACTGGGTTTCTTACTGAAGAGTTAAAGGGAGTCGCGCTCAACGATCATGAGGCTTCAACCGATCCCTTTGGTCGAGAATCGCTGAAGCCTAAACCTCCCTATGCCTGTGGAGTTATATCAACTTATAAGAAGATCCATTTAGCGATTTAAAAGTTTTCAAGTCGGGAAAGTTCAGACATAAAGACACTGACTAATTTTATAAGGAAAAGAGATATAATATTTTGCCGTGCTGGCGTGGCCGTGCGGTCTATATGGCGGCCTGCCGTTGTGGCCAGTGCGTCAGTTCCCGGGTTCGAATCCCGATAGTGGTATGGATGTTTCTTTCTTCTTCTGTGTTTCGTCCGTTTCCCCCTGGGACTTACTGTCTCAGGTGTATCCTCGACGAGAAAGTGCATTCTTTCTCGTCTCTGATTTCCTAGCCTTGTTCTGACGTTGTCAGGAGGGGCTAGCGCATGGTCCGTTGGGGCCCATTCGCGAATAATAATAATAATATATATATATATCTCATATTTGAAAATGTCATGATTGTCTCCCACTCCCACTAAAATTTCCGCAAATGCCCCTTCCTAGTGTAAGAACTTACCTGTATCGTCGTACGCTATTGTTTCCTGCATTACAAGTTTAATATTATCCACAAAGAAATGAAGAAAATTAAATCACCGTTTACCCCATCTGTTCGATAGGCTCAATGTAATGTCTCTTATCAGCACTCGAGCCGTACATTATTACAAATCATTCTTCCAAGGGTCACCAGCGGCTGAGGAATCAGATGGACAGATCTGTAACTTAGATTATAAAAGACCCTCATGTAAAGACTTACCTGTATTATTATGATCGTGGAAGGAATTAACTTTTATTTAAAAGAAAAGAAAGTAGTACTAATTAGATGTAAAAGCTAATTAATAAGGTTAATAAGGTTATTATAATTTCAAGTTACAAAATTATTAAAAGCAATGGGGAAAAAAACTATCATTTGCCTTCATGTTCGATTAGATTTAGGAAAATATAAGAAAAAAAATGCAACTCATTATCCAGGGAATTAAAAATAAAGTCGGATTAATCGATATTTAACACTAATTATTGCCTTAATCATTAATTAAATCTCAGACTAATTACCTCCTTAACTACATTAATTTTACTATAGTTTTATCTTTTTTTAATTTTTTTAATTAGAGGATATAAATTTTTAAAAGGATATATTTTTTTAATTATCTGAAATTTAAACATTTCAAGAAATAATAAATACTTCTGTCATACCTATAAGTTTTTAAAACACAGTGATATTTTCAATTTTAATGTTGCTTTATTTAAATGTTGAGGTTTTTTTTATGTTTTTTGTAAGTTTGTTGTTGTTTTTTTTAGTTTTTACTTATTTTAAGAAAAGGAATATCGCAGAGATCTAAATGTACGATCTTACTTTGTTTTGTTTTATAGCTGTAACGTAATATTCTTCGGTATCTCTCAGAGAGGCTAGTGCTGACGTCATGGGGCTAGTGCTGACGTCGAATCGTATTAATTTTTCCAAAAATAAAAGCACAACTGAAATAATCTTAAATACAAATAGTATAAGAGTTTCACCTAAAAGAGTTTCACGTGAAATAAGAAAAAAAAATTAGTGAATTAAGTAACTAATTAATTAAAAACCAAAGTTAACGAGAATGTTATTTATTTATTTCTAATCGTAAATTGGTTTTCTGTCTAATATTCATAATAGAAACGGAAAAAAACAAATTATCATAAAGAAAGAAGGAAAAAAAAAAATGGAAAAAAAAAAAAAGAAGAAGAAAGTAAAAACAAAATAAGAAAGAAATGAAATTAAAAAAAAATATTATATCTTATCCCGCAGAGGATTCGTACCCGGCTACCTTGGATTGAGAGGCTATAGACATACCGTTACACTAACGTGACGCTTCCTTTGATGTGACAGAAGTGAGCTTGTAAGGCAATACTTGAAAATCGATGAAAATAACGCCGAATATCTCGAAATCTATGGGGTGTTAACCCCAATATGTATATATATATATATTTTTTGAAGTACTTCATGTGTACTTTCATCTCACAAAAGGGCATTCACATTTGAAAGATACAGGTTGTGTCGTCTCCTTGTTAGTCCCGTTGGTCAAGCTGACAATTGAAGAATAAAAATTAAAACTCACTTAAATAAGGGCTAGTTAGATTAGATTAATTGAAAGTGGGGGGCATGACCGCTGAGCACGTCGACCTGAAAGATCTTTTGTACTATCCCACGGAAAGAAGGACAGGCGGAGAGAAAGATTGAGAAAGGATGGTGTGAAAAATGCAGGGGAAACGGGAGAACCCCGGGAAAACCTGCCAAGCGCGGATCACCACCATAAGGGCTAGTTAGATAATAAAAAAGTTATGGATGCTCCAATATCAACATGGACAGTGTCGCGCTTATTGGCTTTGGCAGGTTTTTTTGTCCAGCCGTCCATTGCGAAGGCTACCCTTAACAGAGAGCCATCTTCAGCATCGCTTAGATGGTACCGCACCAGAGCTTCGTAGGGTGGAGAATGGAACAGTGTAGTGTTCAGTGACGAATCCCGGTTCTGCCTCACCAATGATGATCACCGTGTGAGAGTCTGGAGGCCACGTGGCTATCGGCGGATTCCTCTGCCGCTGTGGAGCGCCACACAGCCCGTCAACGTGGAGTCATGGTTTGCGGTGCTATCAACGCCAACAGCTGCTCACTTATATCACGCATTACGGGCACAAGTAAATCAAATAATTATCTCAGAATTTTAGACAATATTTTCGAATTATTAGCCTATTAATTAATTCTCACTATTCTGTTGATATCCTTAATATTATTTTCTATCCTTTTTTTATATTTGTATAGTAATTATAATCAATATTGTCAGAATCAATGTGGGGCCTGCGAAGCTGAAATAAACAATAAAAAACTCGCCAAAACAAAAAATTGGGGAGAAAATTCCTGTGCATGCGTTCCTCGTTGTTTAGTGGTTAATGGTCCTACCTATGATCGCCATATTAGCGTGAAACAGCTGTTCTAGGATGTCACTTAGTAAACAACTTGGTCTCACAACTTGGTATAACTTGTGTGATAGCTAATATCACAAATAATAACATATCAATAATAGAACAAAAAAGAAAAATTATTTGTGATATTTGTTATTATTCCGTGTATAAGAAAGTTCACGATCTACGGCCCAATAATTTGAAGAAATTATTTTTATTAAGCTTTAAAATTCCATTTATCCGTAAGTGAGGTATTCATCTATTTATATGGACATTGTTTATACTTATGTTTATTTTGGGGACTCAATTTCCTTCTTCTGTTGATAGAACGTAGTAATTTAATGTCCCTTTAGTGATATAAAGCAAAAACAAAGATAACAGCTGTTGTGGACACTGAAAATAACCCATCATTTTCCTCTCAGTGACGCACTAAATAGAAATAGATTATTATATTCTGAAGAAAGGTTTAACATGATTACGGCTTTATTACCGATCTTTATTTACATAGTAATTGATAGTTCTTGATAGTAAATAGTTGCTTGATAGTAAAATTTCATTAATAAATTCATTTCATTAAGGGATAAAAAATCAATCTTGAAACGAGAAGTGTCGTATGTAATAAGATTAAAATTGTAAATATGAAAGTCAAAGTTGATCAGTAATGCACTCTTTGAGTTATTTAGTGTAGTATTTTTCGCCCATGACTCTATGTTCTCCATTAGTATTGATTTATAAATATCAAAATCGGAAGAGAAGCATCTAATAAAACTAGACTACTAAATTGCACTTTGATATTGATCAGTGTATTATTATTTAAAATTTTGAAGGCATAAAATATTGGCCCATGTTTGGCCCATTAATGTAGCTCTTAGTTACGAAGTCTGATAAGAACGGTTAATTATTTACAATTAACTCATCGAAGAAAAGTTAAAAAAAAAAAAAAAGACAGACAGCCCTACACGCTGATTCAAATATCATTCCAACACAGTATAAATTTATTGTAACGATCAACAACATGAATTGCATTACAATTGGAATTGGGTAGTTACTATGATTAACATAATTTTTTGCAAGTATGTTGTGTTATGTGGATGGCAGGGAAGCCGAGCTATCCCACGGAGATAAGGACAGACGGAGAGAAAGAGTGCGAAATTTTTGCAAGTAAGTTTTAAGAAATTAAAATGTTTAGATGTATTTGAAAAAATATTTTGTACTTAACTGTGTTTTGCATGATTACTTTTCATTACCATATTGAAAGTAAAAGCATTGTTGGGTCATCTCCGATTTTTCAATGTCGTTTCTTTCACAATATCAAACATTGTCTTTTACGTATTCATTAATGATTTTGAAATGATGTTGTGCTTGATTCAAAATAAACGAACACCCAATCAATGCAATTAATTCTTTAAATGAGAACTTAATTGTTACAGCTTCATTAAAGAAGAAATTTTTACTAGCCAGAAGTTCATTGCTGGAAGTATTTCATTGCTTCAACTTTATTATTTCCTTAAAATATCAACTTAACTCAGTTTATATGTAATTATGATTTTTTTTGATTATTTTCTTAGGTAACTAAAGCTTCGAAAAATCAGTTAATCTTCCTGCGTCTGTATGTATATATCTTCTAAATAATTTTATCCTTTTATATCTTCTAAAATTATATCTTTAGAAGATGACTGGAGCTTCTTCAAACTTGACCTGCATCAAGTTATGGACAATAGACAATGTACCCTTCTTTACTGTTTTTCGTTGCGTGTGCTCATCAGAAAATGAATTCTACAAATTATTAGAATTCGAAAACAAACAGAGACTTTTGATTTACATTGAATACTTAACAAACAAAGGAAAAATAGAAAAAAGCACAACAAGAAAAGTAGGTTTTTGAGTTCTTTCGGGAATTTTTTGTCATATTTTTCGTGCTCCATTAATTAAACAGTGATCAATGAGATCAAAACGAAGACACGAGCGAATTGCAATGTCAGAAGAATCAATTAATTTAATTTTTAAGATCTTTGGTCGGTCCTAAAGAATATGACAGGAGGGAAAAGAAAGTCAATAAGAATATTAGAATATGTCAGTCCTGCGATAGATTATTGTAATAACTTTTGACAGCCAATCACTGGAGCCTTTTCTTTTTCTTAACCTATTTCTTTTGACTAGCCTTCCATTTAACAAGTGCTGAAATGATAGAAAGTTAAAATATTCAATCACATCTAATATACGTACAATATATGCAGGATGCTCGGGAAAGTGCAAAGTCACCCAAATAACTTTTCAATGAAAATAGCTAGAGGTAGGAAAGTTAGGTATTGGTATAAGAAAGCGACCATGTCCTATCAGATGAGACTGATAGCACCGCCCCCAGCGGCAAAATGTGGAAGTTAATAACACTACCTCGGAAACTATGAGAGATGCGGAAAAAAAATAAATGAGAAAGTTGTAGCGCATTACCAAATTAGTAAGAACGATATTTTACAGAAAAGAATTCTGCAAATAGAAGGCGGTAGACGTCGCGAGCATACGTCTTTGTGTACCATATGCAAATGATGGCTGTAACGTGATGCAGATAAACCTCAGATAAACCTCAAGCTTTGCAGTCTACAAAGAATCATAGACTATCGAATATTCCGTTAATGACTACGTAATATCTTGCAAACAAAAGATTATGGCAGATTATTCGAATGAAGAGTATTGAACGATGATACTGCTACACCGCGAAGACGGCCAGAACTCTAACTGAGTCGACCTTCAGTCATGCTGTTCAAAGGCTCAGAGAGACTGGAAGTACTGCAGCTCTGATCTGCGACGTAGAATAGTTGTTGCCTGTGAGAGTTTGACACCCACAATCCTGGCGAACGTTCAACATTGATCTCCACTAGAACCTCTGTAATCAGCCAAGCAGGGATGAAAACCTGGATCTTGAGTGTTCAGTGTATGAATAGTATATACTCATTACTTTATTATAAGACACATTCTATGAATCTTTGATAAAATATATTCTTAGGTCTATAGTTGTAAATGTATAACTTGTACTTGTATAAGAAAAGAGTGTCTGTTTTCTTTCCTAAAACCTTCAAATTCCTTTCGTTGCAAAATAGTAAGTATTTTATTCCAACATGTTAGTTTAATTAAGGCAGGTAATTGCATTTAGAATAAAACAAGAAGTTCAATAGATCTTAAGGCCTTAAATTATGTTTTGTTCTTAAAGTTTCTTTGTTTTAAGCCATCTCGTATTCGAAAGTGTAAAGGCCAGGAGCTCTTACGTACATTCTATGCGTCTGCACCAACAAAAAAGCCCAAACTCCTACACACATGAGGACCTATAGTTCAGTTCATGAAAGAAGAGGTTTTGATGACGTAATATAGATTGACATTTCCAGGATGCTTCCATGACGTAATATAGATTGATGTTTCCATATTCTAGCCCTAGAGAAGCTTTTGTATTTGAAATCCTTTCAAAATGGGTCCATGTCAAGAATCCCCAAAGGAAAGCATTGGAATCTAAAGGCCTGTTATTAAAAAATCCGGAACTGAATTTTATAAACATTATGAAAACATTCTGGTTTTTGTATTTTCTACAGTTACGAATTAATTGTAATTAATTTAATTGTGAAGTAATTAAAAACTTTCGACACTATGCAAAGTTTGTCCTTTCTTGGTCACGCTTATGCAATCACAAAATGACGCCATCTTGGACTAACTGCTCGGAGGTCAAGTTGATGACGTCGTGACTGGTGACGTTTGTTCCAGACAAAATTGATCGCTACGTAATAACCATATATGGCAAACAATTTTTTTTTTTTTTTGCAAAGTACTATAATTGGAATCCTTAAGACTTGTAGAGGGTAGGGGGAAAATAGGAGAAGTAACCGAAATCATTTTTTGATTTTTTGATTAATTTATAACAAACTAAATTATATTTTGCATTTTGTCAACAATCAACTGGGTTCTGCAGTGATTGTGTTTTCTGTTAACAAAAAAACTCTGCAATGCATTTCTTCCTGCAATCAACGATCAAAAAGAAAAACCAACATCAAAGTTTTTTACTGTTTTTATTTAGTAGATTTTACAATTGAAATATAAATTAGAATATATAATTTCTGAAAAAAGGAATTTAATCCACAGTATTTACTTAAATTGTTTAAATAGAATTAACTTTATTTAGATCAAACCATGAGGAATGGATTAGCTAATGGGATTAAGTTTAAAATGTGAAGTATTAATGAGATAGAATAGAATCCATTCCAATGCTTTCCTTTGAGGATTTCTCGACATGGACCCATTTTAAAAGATTTCAAATACAAAAGCTTCTCTAGTCCTTGAATATACAAACCAAGTTTCAAGATGATCCATTCAGCTATTCAGAAGTTATCATCGAGACACACACACACACAGATGATTTCATAAGCCACATTTTCCTAAACAAATAATAAAGTAACTTGAAGATTACTTTGTTGAATTTTCCTTAACTGCAAGATTACCAGAAGGAAAGTCTTTTAAGAGTTTCTCTCTTTCATTGTTATTATTTTATTTTTTTTAAGTATAGTATTTTATTTTTTTACTTTAATTTATTAGATTTTAAATTATATCTCTAATACAAATGCACCTGTACAGTCTTTCTAAGCAAAGAAATGAAGCGTGAGATTAAAATTATTATATTATGATATTTATTTTCCAATGGAACGTTTTAATAAATCACTGCATTGGCAGAAACAAGTGGAAAAAAAGTCCCAACTTTGAAACGTCTGACGTCTGACTTTGACTAAACAAAGATTCAGACCTTTTCAGTCAAAGGGTATTTTATTTGCCTACTTAGGTAATAAGTACACTTCGATTATTATTATTATTATCATTTTAGCCAAACACAACACAGGAAATTTGTAGCATGTTTAAAGGCAAAAGACGATATCACTCCAGTATTTCAGTTAGTTGAAGATCGAATATATATGTATTGATAAAAAGGGTGATTCGAAATTCTCTGTACAAACTTTAAAGGTAGATCAGGAATACAAAAACAAACCGTATTCACAATAGAATGTATGTCTGCCTTCATCCGAACGTGCTAGAGGGCGCTGTTTGGCAGCACATTAGTTGGGCAGTGTAAGCCATCATCATTTGAGACTTGATTTTGTACGAGTAGGATGCAACGCTTTACTAATGCTGAGAGGACAGATAGGCACCTAGCCGATCGGACAGCGAATGAAACAGACGCGCCGCTGTACGATTGTATCGTGAACAGTTCCCCAACAGTCGTGTACTCAATCATCAAACTTTTGCCATTTGCAATAGAGATTATGTGAAATATCTACTGTGAACTTGTTAATGTACAACTAATATTATGTTATTTGTGGTGAGTGTGGATGGCAGGGAAAGCGACCACCGCGATTCTTAATATTAAAATATTTAGTTGAATAAGAAGTCACCAAACAAAGGAATCGCACAGATTGAAAAGTGAATCGCACAGTTTCCGAAAGCTCTCGATCTGGTTTTACTGTAATGTATTTTTAAAATATTTTTATTACATAAACTTTCATAATAAATTTTGGTGTGTTTGTTGACTTCTTATTCAACTAAATGCAAATTTTTAGCACACGTTAAGCTTTTATCTATAAGATAATATTAAAATATGTGATTTTTTTTTTTGTTTGTTATTTTTTAAATGTGTGCGATATTTTTGTTTGTTGTTAGATTTTAATAAATATTCATTACACATGTTAATGTTGAATTTGTAATACATACAGAGCGGCCGGGAAGTTTCCGAACGCTCTATTATGTTATTTTTATATTAAGGAGTGTGGGAACATCCCAGCCACCCCTTTATTACATCTGTATTACAAATACTATCAATAAATAACTGTTGATAGTAAATCTCTAAAAATTCTTTATTCTTATCACGAACGACATTTAGATTGAGTAAAACAGAATCGAGATATAAACAGATGAATTTATCTCTTGTTGAGTGAAGACGCACTTTCTGATGATGATAGCCTATGTTACAAATGCTTTAAGAATGATAACTTGTTTTCTGTTAGCTTTTGATCTTTAAAGACAAATCTTTAAGGAACTAAAAACTTTTTTAAGATTTGAAGTAAAAAAACTACGAGATTAAATTTCTTGCAAGAAAAAAGTGGTTCGTATACGTATTGGATGCACCTAGACCTACCAAGAGTCAAGTGATATACAGGTCATATACAGGTCAGCTTCTGTGTAAAGAGAAGCATTTTAATCTAAATATGTAGGGTGGCGGATAATTCCCGTATCCCTTAATATAATAATAACTTATAGAGGGTATGGGACCTTTCTGGCCACCCTGTATATTACATATGTGTAATGAAGCCATTACGTAGGAAACACATCTATATATATATTTATAGTTATAAAAAAGTACTATAAAATAAATAAAGTTAATAAAATTAATTCCTTTTTATCCATTATCTGCTATATTAACTTTATCATCTTTTTAACTTTAACCTCTTTTTCAAAAGATTATAACTCAAAAAAAAAAAAAAAAAAAAACTTCAACTTTGAGGATAACCGAGGTCAATGGCGTCATTAGTATCCCTCCCTCGGTTCTTTTCTACATGTCCATGAATGTTTTTACGATCAGGAATGTTGTTGTTTCAGGGTTACCTAGTGACAGATCTATCTCGTCAATCATCTCAATTAGATTGATTACATCATTAATTATTCGTGGAAACAATTTTTATTTACGAACTGAAATTGTTATCAGTGCACATGATTTTCCCATGCACTTATTGGGTCAATATAAACTAGAATAAATGTTGGATGGTTAGTGGGTTAATTTTAAATAACTTTATTTAAATCTACTATCTTTAAATCACAAACTAGAAATAAAAAGCGTATAATTTTCTAACCCACTTTCCTAGAAGAATGAAACTCGGCAGTATGTCTGTATGTTGGAGTGGGTTAAGGAGTTCATCTTCCCTCCAACAACTTTTGAACCACAGGAAATCCTCTTCAAAAATTGTGAAAATATTTAAGAACTTGAAATATTCTAGTTTTAAATTGAAATCTTATTCAAGTGGGTCCTTGTCGAGAAGGTCCTAAAATTTCCCACAGAAAAACTTGAAAAATGGTTTCCGTTATCACCTTTGCATTATCTGAGCGTTTCATCTGGTGAATGGGCCTGGCTGACGAGTTCACAAAAAGGATGAAACGGTCCGTCCCAAACTCTCACCGATGAAAGCTCAGATATTTTTTAATTTCTGTATCATTTCTTCATTTGTTTATAATAATCATTTTCTGCCGTGCCGGCTTGGCCGAGCGGTCTAGACGGCGGTCTGCCGTGTGACCAGTGTGTCGACACCTGGGTTCGAATCCCGATAGTGGCATGGCTGTTTCCTTCTTCTTCTGTGTTTTGTCCGTTCTTCCCTGGGACTCAATCTCACAGAGTTCTTCTCGACGAGAGGTGAATTCTCGTCACCCAACCCGACTTCCTAGCCTTGTCCTGACGTTTCAGTTTGGGCTAGCCCGTGGTCCGTCGTGGCCTATTCGCGGATAATAATAATTATTATTTTCTTCGGTAAGCAAACAAAAAATAATTTCAATCTCGTCCAGATCCCTTAGACTAGGTAACAAGTGAGGGGTTGTGATTATTTAGTAAAAGAACACTACAAAATTATTGCTTGTAGTTATTTCATAAGGAGGACTTTCAATAAAGAAAAATACAAATGCTATAAAAAAGTCGAATATTTATTTTGTGAAATTAATCTTAACATTTTTTTTTATATCTAAGCAGGATAAGTTTGTTTAGCTCTTGGAAGCTATTTCCAAATTTCTTTGTGATTTTTATAATGTTTCACAATTATAGTGAACTTCATTAGCTCTTTAAGTGGATAATTCATTATACCTTTTAATAAAACCTCATATTTTTCATTCTAAAGCCACATTCGAGTCCGTTGCTATTTCTTAAAGCAATTTCTTTTGACATTCAATTAAGAGATTATTTCCTAGTTTAAGTTTGTCGTCATTGAAATTACCACTTAAAAAACAGTTTTTATCTTTTAACACAATATTTATTTGATATTTATTCTGGAGGCATCAGAGTTGAATCTTAATCGTATGTATTCATTTTGTTTATCTTTAAGTAGTTAGTTGGATATTCATGATATGAAGTTTGCACGCTGTGACAAATTGATTGCAAATTGAAGCAGAGTTTCTTACAATATATGTCAGACGTTTGCTAGAAAGGACCAATAATCTAATGGAAAGTAGAATGACAAATGCGAAAATTACTGCTTGAGGAAAAAGGGTGAAATAGAAGATGTAACAAATTAAATCGCAAACATTTGATGAACTGAAACAAGTAATTAAGAAGATTAAACTTATTCTTAGAAACTATCTTACGGTCAATAGAAGCGGTCAGACTCGCCTTAACGCAACGCTGTTGAATTATTGCAATTGAATTAGTAATAAATTGTAAGCCTAAGCGAACGTGTAAATTATCATCTGGAGGCATTAGGTTGGAGTAATAGCATTTTGTTGTAGGATCTGTTGATGGATCATCAGAATAAACTGATAAAGCAAAAAAACACAATCACAATAAATAAAAGAGAAACAAGTTATTCGTGTGTCGTAAACACGGTTGGCTACAATACAATTTATATGAGGGCAATAAAAGAAAAAAAAAAATACTAAAAAACATATCAATAAATGCTACCTTGTGCTTATATTTTTAAAATAGGAATTTAACTTTAACAATCCACTATGCGTCTGTATTTATGTGTTTATTTGTAACATATAAAATAAACATTATTCGTGCTATCTTACACTGTGGAAAATCAGTTATTGACCAACTTTAGAATCAATCAGTTATTTTATCAATTGCTTCTTTTGTTATTGTTATTACTTACATAATTGTTGCACATTTATTCAGTCTTCTTTTGTTAATTGCTGATAGAAACTTGCAAACGATCGAAAACAACTGCAAACAATAATTTTTTTTATTCCAATGCAGTTAAGGCTTAAGCTGTCCCCCAGGTCATGTTTTTATAAGGAAAGATTTATTTATGATGCTATTTATATGAGAAAAATCGATTAATTCTTCAGGCAAAACGGTAATCTACTTAAGTTAAAATGAAACAAAAAAATGCAATTAGTGCGCCTATTCTGTTTTTTATATTCTGTAGACTCTCAGCATAACATTTCCAGAAATTACATAAAAGATTGTATTTTAAATGAATGAAGATGCATTAAAAACAATTGAATATAATTTTGTGCTAAAGCATGAATTTAAGGGCGACCATAATAATAAAAAAGTTAAAATAATAATAGTAATAAAAAAAAGGAAGTACAGTAACGTAAGGAAGAAAAAAAAAAACCGCGTGGACATTGAGAAAAAAGATTAAGAGAAAAGATTACGGATTCGAAACGACAACCTTCGTTATATGGGTCCGAGATCTTAAGCATCAAGTTATAGCTACCAACAGAAATGAGATTGTTGCATTTCGAACATTTAACCTTCGGCATATAAGGTGAAAAAAAACTCCTCACTTAAGACAACGTGGGGTTAAATTAACCCCACAATGAATTGCATGTATTTTATAGATGCATTAAATAAAATACACTTGAATGGGTTTTTCTGTTGAAGATATGATTATATTATTAAATAAATACAAAAGTATAAAAAAATTAAACTTTTTTAATAGAAAAACTAAAAAATCTTACAAATTCTCCTTATAATCAACAATTTACCATTAAGTAACAAAAAAAAAAAATATGGGTTTTCATGTAGAAACGCATTTGTTTCATATTATATCCTTTAAACTATACTTATTCGGCTTTATTGAACATAAAGAAAAAACAAAAAAAAAACCACAAGAGTGGACACTTATTTTTTTAGAGACGTCCCATACAACGTGGGGTTAAAACACCCAGGACCCGCTTTGAGCACCTGCGTACACCACTGCGACGCATACGGTACTTATTCGACAATGTGATGCGACGCGGATATGTGTAAGCTCCAGCTACTGAGAACATCAAGTTATTTGATTGCGTTATAAAGGACCATCAACGCATTTTAAAAGTGTTGGGGTTAAGATAACCCCACCTTGTATGCCGAAGGTTAAGCTAATAACGGAAATCCAATGAAAACAATGCTAAATATCTCGAACTTGGCGGGTGGGGGGCGTTGGCCCCTGAAAATACCCCATTCCTACGGTTTTTGGGCCTCTGAAGACGATGGTGAAATCCGTTTGTCGATCCGATCTTCCGTCCGATCTTCCGTTGTTAGGAGTGGACAGACACGGACGGACGGACTGACAGGACAAACGCAATAGCTACGGATTTTCGTCACTATAACAATAGCGACCAAATGGATCGCAAAAAAATTACGCTTTTTAAATTACATTAGCGATATTCGACATTCATTTTTTCTCCAATGTTAGTTACTAGTTATATTAAAACTTTCTTACATTATCGAATTCTTTTGTTAGAATCTCAAAAGTTTCTTACATTACCGACTGTGAAAAGCGAACAAAACTCAGCATAACCATTTGTCATCGACTGAATGTGATCCCCTTTGATCCTAAAACCCAGTCTAGCATTTTGTTGACCTGTTATTCAACGGTGATGTAATTAAGTAGAAAGTTTGATGTCTTTGATGATTCAATTGCACGAAAACAAAACTGTCATCTTTGGAGTTTTGTTCCCTTTTCATTCGTTGAGAGAAACTTAATGTAATCTTTACAAATCAGAACTTTGGAAAGCAGATTTAAGTGATAGAATGAAAGAAGAAAGAAATAAGAAAGGAAAGGAATAATTAGATTGTAGAGAAAAAAGGAAAAAAGTTTAAAGATAGTGAATAATAAGAGAAATATTGTGGTTAGGATTTTACAAGAATTAACTTAATGATTTTATCTTTATATCAATCCTTAAACATTTATTGCAAAGAATAAATTTAACGTGCATGTATTTAATTTAAGTAATCAAACAAAAATTCGTAAAATAAAGTCTTCGGACCCTGAGCCATCATCGATGGGAATCTGAAACAGCTGTTTCTGCTTTATTAGTCGTCATCAGCCAGATTTATCCTCGAAGATAGGCTCGGAGTGCGTGAAAGATAACACCTCCCCCCTTTACGCTCCCGGATTGTGTATTTTTGTTTCCTTACTTAAATAATGCATATATATGTTTAAATGTTATTCGTTGCACTATTTGCATCTTTTTTGGGTTTTAAAATTAAAATGAAATTTACCAAATTAAATTCCTTATAGTAGTGTTGAAGAAAGGGAATTTACAGCTGTGTGTATTATAGTTTATTTTATTGTTGTGTATTTCTGTTAAAGTATCACTTCCGGGAGCGGAAATGGGATCCTTAACTTTTTCAAACCATACTTTGTGCATTTTTTGTTTGATTTCTTTAATTTATCTTAAGCAATTTATGTGGGTGTCGGGGATGGTGAGTGTTGGACAAGATTATTGAGGTCCAAGAGGGGTGAGGTGTGTGTCAGCCTTGACAATGGCTAAGTGAAGTGAGGAGGTTCGTGGTCTCTGGTGGAAGTGTTGAATAGTCGTGTAGAATGTGTTTCTTGTAGTTGCGTGTGGGGATGACTTGGTCCTGTATCGCGAACATGAGCCCTTCGGTCTCCACAAACAGCTCACCACTCGTCAGCCATCTGTTCGACTCTTCCATGTCGACATGAGGCTGGCTGAGTTCGTGGCGATGTTTGCCATGGAGTTCCTTACGAGCCCATGATTCACGCAGCTGCTGTGTGTGGGTGTCGGGGGTGGTGAGTGTTGGAGAAGGGATTTCGAGGTCCAGGGGTGTGAGGTGTGTGTCAGCCTTGACAATGGCTGAATGGAGTGAAGAGCAGGGCCGCCCAGAGACTGTTGGTGGCCCCGGGGCAACATTTGCATTTGTGACCCTCCATCCCGAATTCACCAACGAAAAAAAAAAGGACAATCCTATTTTAACAACCGAAAACAAAAACAAAAAATCCACTATGGCGGGGCCTCTCGGGCCTGATGTGGCCCCTCTTTTTGTGGGGCCCCGGGACAATCTGCCCCTTTTGCTCCCCCCCCCCTCTGGGCGGCCCTGGTGAAGAGTGTTGTGCTCTTTGATGGAAGTTTTCCTTAAGTGTAATACTTGTTTTTCGTGTGGAGTGGTGAGGTTGATGAGTCCTCGGTCTCTCTCCTTGCGGGAAAGAGTCATCCTTTCCGTAGCGGACTTGGAGTGGTGCATGTTGTGTTTCGTGAATGTAGTTCATGTTGTGTGTTGTAGTGCTTTGAGTTCGATGTTTGTCCATGTGATTATGCAGAAGGAATATGTTAGTAGGGACGGTGAAAGTGTTGATAGCTTTAATTTTATTTTTGGCGTTGAGTTCAGTTTTGAGGATATTGTGAACGCGTACACTGTATACACGTTATACTCTGTATGTGTTCTTGATGTTTCCTTTGTTCGTGATATGCGCTTGCTGAAAGCCCAGATACTTGTAGGTCTCCCCCTCTTCCGTCGATTGGATGGCCAACCCACAGTCCAATTCAAAACCTTCCAAATTCGAGGTCTTCCTGCGTATTATATGTAGCTTGCGACATTTGTCGATTCCAAATTCCATCCCAATGTCTTTGGTGAACTGTGTGGTGACTTGTAGTACATTAGTAAGTTGTGTATTGGTTTGGCATAGACTTTAACATCATCCAAATAGGATAAGTATGTAATTTTGTATGGTGTCAGAGCAGTGGCGTAGCGTGGGTTTCAGCCGCCCGGGGCGTAGGCCAAACTCACCGCCCTCTTATTTAGGTATTAAATTTTTCTGCCCCCAAAAAGTGCCGCCAGGAAAGAAAATCGTGAATTATAGCAGGTTAATTGAGTCAATGTGAATTGGACGACTGATGTTGCAACTGTTATTAGACAATATTGAACTCGATTCTTTATATGAAAGAATTAATTCTCGCTGAATATTCATCGTAAACAATCCGAGCACAAAATAAAACCCGGGGAATTACCGCAAATTCATTGCTCATTTTAATCTGTCCGAATTGTAGATGCGACTAAAATACAAAAAGAAATGGTTCAAATTTTTAGTTCAGATTACAAGATATTATTATTATTATTGAAGCGGAATAAACAAAAGGAAAATTTTTTTTATTCCTCAAAAAAAAAGAAATCCAACGCAAAGCTTCAATTGCGAATTTCAATTGGAAAGTTTAAAGTCAACAATGAAACCCGATGAGAATCTCGCGCTCGAGAGAAGCACGAAGCGAGACAAGCAATCCCATTGTTGTTGGATATTCGGGCAGTGACGAGAACGAAGCGACTTCTTTTGGTCACCGATTTTGAAGAGAGCTCCCGCAAGATAAGGTTCGATTCCAGTATTGAGGCCGGATTCCTGTGGACCAGAAGAAACAAATGAGACGAAGATGTTTTAAAGCGACGGAGCAAAATTCAACCGAAGTGCTAAATATAATTACTCAAGCCGTAGGATAAATTAGGAGAAGAGGGCCTAATTGTGACGAAAATCAAAGATAGCAAACCATAAGCCTATCCCGAACAAACCATAAGCCTATCCCGAACAAACCAAATTGAAGTGGATTATTTGAAGATAAAATAGCTGACTACCTGATCCAGTTCGGAGAACTGTAAGTATTTGAATTTAATTACTTTATGGACAATCATTTGCATCGAAGGAAGCGAGGAAAATAGCAATAATTTTAAAGATTTCCAAACGAACTTTTCCGATGAGAGCGGAAATATTTCAAGCCACACACGGTGTTAAGCCTTAAATAAAACCATTAATATTAAAGAAGCTAGTAGATATTTTAATCACATAAGGTGATGACATTTAAAGATAATTAAATGAACCTGTTAATTATTTTGAGAATAATTAAGGAAAATAAGAATAAACTTGATTCTTAAATTACATCGTGAATTTCCGAATTACTATAGATAACTTTTTCGATAAGTGCTGAATTTAAATTGTGAAATGATGTTTCGATAAATATAATGTGATTTTGCTTTGAAGATATCAAGACATAAGATGAATAATGAACTGTTATAATTTATTCATGAACTTTTAATGATTTATTGATTTGTCTATCCATCTAGTAATTTATTCACAAGGTCAGTGCTTCTCATCAATGAAGAAATTTCCACGGGATTCAGAAAGAAGATATGACTTTCAAGTATTTAGTATTACCTCTGATAGGGATATAATGAAATATCGATTTGTACTGATATCAGAATTCGTACTGGTTTAGCAGAGGTGTAAAAAAAATTAATAATGCCCAACGCTTATGGAAAAATTTAAAAAAAACAAAATTTTTAATTTTGAAAGAAATTCGAAATTACAATACAAAATTCTCAGAGTATAAATTCACTCCTAACAGAATAATATACACATGTGTATTTACACTTAATAATTCTAGCCTGTATATCAAAATATCAATAACTAATAAGTGAAGGCCCATTTGTTTTACATGAAAAATATTATTATCCTCTTGGATGTATCACCTATCTAAGCTAAATAATTGCTTTTACAATTTAATGGATTAATTTAAACTTTTATACAATCTTAATGCAAATATGCATCTATACTTATTATAATTTAGAGTTCATTATTTTAGAATTGGTTTTTCACCTTTGTGAATTTCACAAAATAAACTATTTCACTATGCCTATGTCTCAAAAGCACTTGTATGAGATTATAGTGTATATTGATTTAGTATCTAAGCATTCGTTCAATGTTACCATTCATAATTGACTTATATCACCTATGTGAATGTTTCACAAAACTATGTATTGCATCTCTTTAACAATACAATTTTCCTAATATCAGTTTAATTATTATTTAACTAATGCAATAATAACCATCTTTTATAATTATTATCAATCATTTAACAACTCTATTCCTATCTGAAGGTATCTTCTAATTCCTTGTTATATAATAGTAAATAATAATAGTACTTACAAAATGTCGTCTTCTTAACCTTTCACCTCACAATGATTCGATGACTCCTTTTTATCCCGATTGCACGCACATAACTTCAATTATAGGAAGCTTTTACTAAACTTGTTAATTTCACCTTTTATGGAATTTTACGAACTCTGTTCTTACTATTAATTCTCGTAGCACTAATACTTTAGTTGTCGTTGTCTTCTGTTCTTGCTTCTATCCTTCTTCTATACGTTCGGTACTATCACGCTATAGTAGACTTCTCTTAGGTTAGTCAACTCTTCTCCCAAAACGGTATCCTGTGGTAGGTTTTAATTTCAGTTACTCCCTACTTTATTCACTACTGGATCTTCTATCTTCGAATAATCCATTGGAGTCGTTTTCGGGTTTTCGAAATATCTTCTCGTATTATGTCTTCTCCTTAATACATTTCCCAATATTTTTACTTAATGTTCAATATAATTTTATCTCCTTAATTCCGGCTTGGAATAAGCAACTTCATGATTTGAAAGTTCTTCCCTTTCTTTTCTTAATGGATTGGTCTGGCACGGTGACTGTATTTGAATCTCTTCTTTCGATATCTTTATCGTTTGAATTTTGGATTCAATTTAATTCAATTACTTGTTAATTACTATTTATTATTGTCCACAGCTTCTTGAATAAATTGGAATAAATTCACACATTTATTTATAGGGTCTTGTCTCCGACGTTCCCCATCTTCGTAATGTATTCACCTAACTTCTAATACGTTAATTTTAACACATCTAAATTTAATGTTCGTGAATCGCCTCGATTCAGTAAATGTATAATAATTTTAGCTTTAATAATTATCGCTCTTGATATATTATTAATCTTCGAGTATAAAACTTACTCTGAGTCCTATCTGTGGGCACCGTTCCATATAACTACCGGGTGGGATTAGCTCCGTCGGCTAACCTTATTGTATCACCCGCTTTGCTCGGTCTAACTAGTTCAACCTATCCGGTTGACTTTCCGATTACATCTGACACGTCTCACACCTGACTAGCTTGTGTCGTCACACAACGTCATTACTTCATTTACATAATTAAGAAATAAACTATCATTTAAATTATTGATAGTAAACAAATAAATTATTAATAAAAAATATTTTCTCTTTTATTTTAATTTTTTTTTTTTT